>OMLM01020824.1:0-21518 GCA_900302695.1 Helostoma temminkii | reverse complement strand
TATTTGTAAAATCATTAAGACTGGATGAATTAAACATGTTTTTTTTCACTGGCTGCTGCAGAATCAGCTGAAGATTAAAGGCAAGAAGACAAAGAGGATGTAAATGACGTGAACCAAAACAAAATCATTTATTTGCCAACATTCACCGTTATTGATAACTGTTGCAAATCAAAACTCATTAGGTCAATTAATTCAATCATTATTCCATCATTCATATTGTTTCAGCTTCTATAGTCAAAAAGTATGGTAGCCATAGCAGAGTGTTTTTGTCACAAATGCACAACAAAATAGATTATAAGATTTGTATAATTTTAGAAATACTAATGTGTTCAACAGTTTAATACAGACTTGCCTGTAACAGTCACATAATGTAATATTCCACTTTATCACTTTATCCATTTGCATTTATGTGTAGCAAGACAAAGGTATCATCCTAAACATCGTAGAGCAGCACGGTAAACGGAGCACTCTGCACCACGTTGTGCATGATTTGTTTGGAGCAAATGTTTTCATCATATTCATCCTCCACAAAGATGTTCATATAGTTCTGAGGCCCACACTTCACCTCCTGGCTCTGAGAGGCCAACACTCGGACGCAGTCGACGTCTTTCCAGAAGCTGAACTTTTTGTCCGTGGAAAGCACAGAAGTGTCTTCACTGCTTTTAGACTCGGAGGTGATGATGGCATCAATCTCCACAGCCTTTTCTGTCACGAATACTCTGACGTTCCTTTTGCTGTAGTTGGTCACCTGGCATGCACTGCTGGCATTTCCCATTTTCTTATGTCTGATATAAATGATATGATCGCTGGAGACTGTCATTTAAAAGATAAACAGTGATATTACACATAACCCGCATACAATTTGTGCACATATTTACATTTCTATATATCAAAACACAATCCACCTACTCTACTTTCCTGCAACACTTATTTTTGCACAACAGACTCACTTGTATGCCACTTTGCATTTTACCACAATACTAAAGTAAGATCTTGAGTAGGTGACAATACATCTTTTAATTTTATTATTTTACAACCACAAATGTCTTTGATGACAAAATGTGACATCAAAATCAGTTACAAGACACTAGTCAATATCCTGTTATATTTAGACTGTTGGTTTTCAGAAAGAAGAAAATAATAAATTCTTCCTTTTGTGCAAGACTTATATGAACTAATCAGTTTAAAAATGGGTCAGTTACTATTTTAATATTTTTATAGTGGATTAAAGACCAAATGAAGTCTTACCTGCAGCTTCAGCGCAGACAAATTGAGAGTAATGCACCGCACCGTGGCTGTCTTCCTGACCAGAGCAGTTTCTTTCATATGACATCTGATAACATGCAAACATTTTCATGAAAGGTGCAGGATAACACCATAGATGGATAGATGTATTGTCTTTTACATGAGTCTAACATCTATTGTTTGTTTACTATACTGGAGAATTTCTGCTATTAAGTTATGCTTAACTGTGAAAAGTCAGCTGAACAGTGTAGTACTTAAAAAGGAGATGCTATACTCACAGAATGGGAGCCTTTACATTTTCACCTCTTTTTCACCTCTTTGCAATTACTGCACTATTACTACACTGCACACATTAGATAGAGCAGAGCCTTTATTTGCTGCATGGTTTGCATATGCAAAGTTTAAAAATGCAACAAAGATAACAGTGTTACACTTGGGTTTATGGAGCTTTCCAGCACTCATTTTCAGCACAATGAAGCTGTGGCTGCTGTTGGTGTCCCTGCTTGTCTCTGACCTGAGTCCCCTTGGTGACAGGGACTGCATCATGGATTACTACAGAAGGAATTTGTGCAGACAACTGCTCCTCGATGAACAGATGGCTTCCAAAGGACTGGAGACACTTCTGACCCAAACAAAGCACCACTGGATGTGTTTCCAGAGAAACTGTGTCTATGTTGCTGTGAGGCACAAACAACGGAAAGCTAATTTTTATCGGGGAAAACCAGTCCACAAGAACCAGGGAGGCTATTTGACTCACCAGGCCTTAACAGGAATAATCCATAGCAGTCCAACTGTGGTATGCTTATTTCAGTCTGTACTGGTATAGAACTTGGAATCTGATATCCTTTAACACATTACTTATTTGTGTCTTATAATTATTATCTTATTATCTGTGTTTGCTAGTGTATGCATGAATTATCAGCATAGTTTGTGATATTGTTTTGCAAGCAGTCTCTGAATTACATTGCCTAAAATCTTGATGATCATCTGAAGATAAAATCTTAAAGATGATCATTACACATCTAAGAGATATTTAACGAGAGAAAAACATTTTGGTCAGACGCAAACTGAAAATAAAAATGTTAAACAGACATGTCAAAAAAGAGTTACTGAGAAAGTGCAATAGTTGTGGAATTCAAATTAATCTCTTGTAGAAACTAATCTCCTTTGAGCGTGCCTCGACAGCAGTGAATGTTCTACATGGTTAACCGTGTGTGTAGTGTATTTGTGTGCTTAGAGAACTCTGTGTCATTATGGTAAAAAGAACACGCTCAGCTTGGAGAGATAGATTCCCTTAAGCAGGATGTGATTACAGTTTATCCTTTGGAGGGCATGAAGCTCTGTATTGAATTTCATGACAATTCATCCACCAGTTGTTGGAATATTTCACTCAAAACCACAAAGGCTAACCTGCCGGGGGCACTACAGGAAAAGTCAGGGATTCACAAATGTCAGTCTACTGTATGATTATATGCCTAGTATATCCAGATAGTTACCAAAATATTTTCACTTTAAACAAGTAACATATCATGCTTGTACAGATGAAAGGTCGGGGGATCCCCAGAGGGTACCATCTTTTGGTAGCCACGAATGTTTGTATCCAGTAGTTTCAGAGATATGGTATTTTAATCCGAATAGAAGTGGTGAACCAGTTGACACTGCCTGAAATTTTCACAGTAATAATTATTTTTATGCCATGGTTCATGCAGTTGTCTGGTAGTGGTTTTAAATCTAATTTTATGTCTGTCTCTTTTCACTCCAGATTGTTTTGTGCCTTCAGAAAGATGGGGAAAGTTTTCCAGAGTTTCTGACCTCAGATACTCTACCAGCAATAGCTTTTATTAGTGGAGACACATCCATTGAAATGGATATGGGTATTAAAGATTGGCCTGATTCACAGTCTGTGTGGTTAGTGCATCATCATCATTGTGCTGCTCACAATTTCTTACTGGAGAAGTCAAAGAGCTGGGCGACAGCCTCTATTGCTCAATGGCAGAAAAGGCTGACAAAGAGAAACTGTGCAGCTGCAATTGTGAGTGTTTCCTGCTACCTCAACGAGGGTGAAATAAGATCAGCAATGAACATTAAGAAAATACCCAGACAACAGATAGTAGAACCGCAAATGAGACAAAAAGAAAATACACAAGTGAGAGACATTAAATATGTCCTCCAGGAGGATGGACAACATTTTTCCACAGCTATAGTCAATCTACATGACATTTTACAAGCTGCTATCCTGCAAACTGGCAGCTCTTCAGATTTATCAAAATTACACGTACAGAGAAATGCAGCTGTTATTAGGAAGAACAATGAGCACACAACCTTGGATGAGGAGCCAACTTTGCAAGAACGTCTCCAGAAACAACTTTCTTCAAAAGCTGCATCTAGAGTTGATGATGGATTCTATATTAATAGGCAGCTTTTGTTGGTATCCAGAGAGAAGAAAGAATCCATAAAGAGACTGCAGCATAACCTAAGGGCTGCTCAGAAAAATAATAAAAATTTCAATGGAAAGATAATCACACCACAAGCAGAACTTCAACCTCCAGAGGGAGAAAGTGAAGTGGAAGGATCACACACGAATACAATTGAAAACGGAAACCAGGAAAAATCGGCAAACATCGTACAATCAGACTTCACTGAGGAGATAGGAGAAGGCTTAACGTTGTTACTTCTACCAGACACACAGATGGAAACACAAACAGAACCAGCATCTGCAAGAACACTTATACTGAACGCAGATACAGGGTGGAAAACAGTAAATATACCCATAATTGAGCTGGGTGAACCCCCACCTATAAAGCAAAACTTTATTAGAAAACCAGATAACTCTAAATGCATTGTATTAGAAATGTATACAATAGAAAGAACAGAGGTAAGAAATATCAAACCAGCAGAAAGTACAGTGAAAACATCTACAGTGTCTGCATATACAGAGGAACAGGTCAAAGAAACAACAGAGAAAACAGAATACACAGAGACTATGTATACACCGCCTGAAAATATGAGCATAAATCACACAAAACAAGAGGAAAATATCCCGTCAGAAGAAACTGTGATACCTTCTCCACCCTCAAACAAAATAATGGAAACAGAAATGATGAAAACCGAGCACATAACAGAGACAACTACGGTAAACATGGAGATAAAAGAGACAACATCAAGTATGGAAGTCTTCAATCAAAGCAGCACATGGAAAACTGATGCACTGCCAAGTACAGCGGAGACGTCAACAGGCACAGTGGCTCCAGAGCCCAGCACAGACTCTGAGCCCAGATGCATAAAATGTAAAATGAGGAAGACTGAGTCGAGGACTGGAAAGTTATTCGCAGGCCTCAGGATGAGAGAAGACGTTCTAGCAGATATAATGAATCTTCATAAAAGTGAAGTAAACAATGCAGCTGTAACTCCCACACACAAGCCAGTAAACAGAAGAAACAAAGGTCAGAACGATCCCAAACATTCAGGAATCAGCCATAAACAAACTACAAATGATCTTCAAAAAGTAAGTGAAGCTGCAGCACCAGACACCAAAAATACACTTAATCACTTTATGTTGGAAAGTTTAGCTGTCCAATGTAAATGTACAGATATAGAAGCCAATTAGCTTAGCATAGCACAAAGACAGGAAAAGGGGGAAACAGAAGGCTATGTATAGTCATATATGGATTCCTGAATAGGACTAACAGGCTCTGGGCCTGAGAGGTCTGGCAGCTGGATGTATGGTGCTGGTAAGGGCACAATGTTAAGACCAAAGTAAACTCCTGTACACTGTTAATACTTATGCCTCCCCATAATTTCAGCCTATAATTCAGAAGTTGGGAGGGGGAGTTCAGGAACACACACAGACCATAAAACACTGGGATCTGAGCGCTGCTGAATCCTGGATGATCTACACAGCCTGCACGGTCCCTGAATCACAGCTGAGAAGTTGCTTTGCACACTAAGGCGAGCGATTGCACAATAACAAGTAGAGGGTCAATCTCTAATATATTGCATATGATTTGCAGGTGTCAAGGAGACATTACCAATTTACATGAGCTTGTCAGAGTTTGGTTGTCTAGTAGTGTGTAAATCGGTTTGTGCCCAAGTCCAGAGATGGTTAAAGAACACAAACTCAAGTAAATGTGCAAGTGTTTCCCCCCGATATTTTTCTACTCAAGTAAATGTAATAAGTATAAATATTCTGTTATGGAAACAGTGTATGTTAAACAAACTGAATTTGATGCTTTTGAAAACATAAATGTAGATGTTTAGGCTACATTTGTTTGACAAATTTTCAAAAATATGAAAACTATGGTAAAAAGTGTTGTTGTCTACAGAATCATGGAACACAAACAGGCAATGGAAAAGGTGGAGCTGGTTTTAATCAACAGTAACAGTGCACTAATCAAGTCTTTGTGCTAAGCTAAGCTAATTGGCTGCTGGCTGTAAGCCTCATGATTACTATGACAGCAGTATTAATTCCTTTAATGCCGTGTGTACTGTGAGATAAAATTAGCAATGTTTCAATGTATCATGTCACATACGGGTATATGTAACTGATAAATGTTCTGCTTCACAGACTACAAATGTACCAATCTGCAGAGGTTTGATACATCGCACCGAAGATGGGTGGAAACACTGTATGGAGAGATTAGCAGCATCAAAGACGTTTTCCTCAAGGGAACTTGTGCCGCCAGCTTTTCAGGAAAGAGGAGAACAGGAAAAAGGGCGTGCATCCATCAGACACACCAAAGTTAATGACGACGATGATGAATACAATCATTTCTACTATTTTGATGGAGTACTGAAAAGAGTTCAAAGTAATTTTTATCCCCATTATAAGAGGCAAACCAACCAGGCTAACACAGAGAATAGTGTTCCCACAGTGAGAACAAAAGGAACCACTCCTGAAAATCTTCTCAGTTATATCCAGCGCCTTGCTTTGAGGAAGCGATCAGAAAGATCATATGCCGAGAAACCATTCATTTTTAATAATAATAATAGGTAAATAATAAATAAAAAGTAAATCATAAGTAATAATGTTGAAGCAGTAATTATAATTCCTAATTAATAACATGTTTACTTAGAGTTCATTTCCAGTCAGCCTTGTCATAACCTCTACATTTGAAACACCTCAAAACTAAACAATTTCGACCTCTGAATGTATGTTTATAGTAGCTTTTATTTATTTGCTGTAAAATATTTTCACCTTTGTTTGATGGTCTTAATCTTAATCTGTATGTGATGTGATTACAGTGATTGTTAGGAGTATATTCCACACTGAAAATATGATCAGTGCATTCGCTAAAGTATTGGCTAAAAAACCAAACAAAAAAACTAATAAACAACCTTGTCTTGATAAAATAAAAGTAGTCATAATGCAGAATTGTCCATTTCAGAATAATGTATATTGTTGTATTAGAATTGTTGACATTTGTTCATGGCTTTAACATTGGAGCTAGTAATTATGGAGCTTATTTAGCAACTTCATAGGATGTTTTGATGATTGCGTTTTCTGGCCAACAGTTATAATTTGAATTACTTTATATATCACTGGGTATTTTATGAATTTCACAGTTGATTAAGAAAGTAATCAAATTCCAAAAAGTAACTAGTAACTATAGTTATTAGCAGAAGTACTACTATACTACTAGAATGAATATAGGTACAAAATTGAGGTAAACATATTTTCTACAACTGTGGAGCAGTAAAAGCCTGTTGATGGACCTTTAGGACATTTACAACCGATACTGTGTTGACATTTTGCTTTCTCAGTTTGTGTGTTCAATAATGTGTGTGTTGTCTCATGTGGCATTAAAACTTAATAAACTATGGGAAAATGTAATATATGCACCCTTCATAAGCCCTGCTGTGAACTCTTTGTGCCCTGTTAAGTGGCTCAGCATTTACAGAAGAAAGTGTGTGTTTGAGATCATGTTGTCAAATTAAAAAACTCCTCTGGGGTTCACAGGTACTTTCATAACCTTGTTTATGTATTTCGCCTGAAGCGAAAATCACAGGTCTACTCACTTCTCTTGCACTGAGTCAGTACAATTTTGAAATCACATTTTTGTAATCTTCAAATCATTAGAAAATGTACAGCCAACCTTGGTTATTGTAAAAATTCAAACAAATAATGCAAATGATTACGTGTACAAAACATTTATTTGAAATTGACATAGAAACAGCTTTGTTGTATTTGCATAATTTATATCTGAAATCCATGACAAGCAAACAATAACTAAGGGGGAAATAGCTTAACGGTAACGCTGAACAGTAAAGTAAAAGGGTGCTAACTGAACAGCTCAGGACTCACAATGAATTACGCAAAAGTTATAAGGAAAGCACAAAGAGACACGGTTGAACTGCCACGGAGTAAATAAAGCATACACTGAAGCCTATTCACTGCTATGCTACTTTAGAAAAGGCCTGGAGGACTTTTAGAAAGGAAAAAAAAGTTATAAGTTGAGAAATTGATGTGTTAAAAGTTGGAAAGTTAGACAGAAAGCAGTGTATAGGGTCCCTAGAAATTGATGCAGGCTGTATTTTCATTGTCTGTCAATAGATGGCAGTGCCAGCACTGTAGCATTACTCTTCAGCAATAATATAAAACTCTTAACTCTTCAATTTATACACAAGAGACTGCAGAAAAATGGGCAAAATCTAGTTTAAAATGTCAACAACACATTAACAGTAACTGCTCTGGTTGGTATGTTTGTTGCCTTTGATAACTTCATACCTCACTATATGAATTTTGGTTTGTTTATAGAGCTACATTTATACATATACATGGCTTCAATGCTTTCTAGACATCTGTATGTACATGAGAACGGTCTGGGGAAATACATTTGAGATTCTTTTCAAATCCAGAAAAGGTTTCCTTCATCTTGTCTGAGTCTAACCAAGACAAAACGCGTACCTGCACCTGAACTCATCGCTGACATGTGTAGAAGGACTGCTGTCAGTCGGTTAATGAAGACTCAACGGGTGAGTCCACATTTTCTGAGACTGATGTCAACTAAACTCTAACTTTAAATGTCCCATTCTATAATTAGCACCATTGTGCTGAACGTGCTCTAAATGGAAATGGTACATGTAACATTGACATGTTGACAGTGTGGACTGAAATGTTGCACTAAAAGTGCAGCAAGCAGGAACAGAGTTCGGCAAAAACACTACAAGTTTCCTCCACACCTTGAAAAATCGGTTGTCAGTCATTTTGCTCTGAAGCAAAACATCATCACACAAACAGGGTGTGTTTGTGCGGCAGGGTTGCTTTTGGCAAAGGTATAAATAATGAAAGATAATTATTCATTACAATAAATATGTCAATAAATAAAATGACCATTTGAAGTTTTCCAGAGTTTAAAGTAAAAACTAAGGAAACATGTGACAAAATCATTAACGGCTGTTTCAACAGAAACAACTTGTGAAATTCCTTCTGCAATGTCGTGTGGGAGTAGTAACACTGAACATATAAAAGAGTGGATGACAAAATAATTATACGATTCGACTTCATTGTACAAAATCGACATTTCTGAATCACTAGAAATTCAAATGTTATCATGAATTTAGACTATCAAACGCCGCTGAAGAGGTAACGTTTATGTTTAGTAGGGCTGCACATCAGCTGTTGTCTAAACAAATTGACAATATTTTCCATTAGTCAGGAAAAATGTCCACAGACTGTTACATGTGGTTTCAGAGAAGTCTAAATCTACTAAATAACAAATATACTGTAGCATAAATGTTTTTAATCCTACATGTGCCAGAGGTCAGTGCATCAAAGAGGCACAGTATTAGTGACAAGGCTAATGTCACTGCTACAAACCAGTGTATATCTTTGTCTCCAGGTAGTGTATGATGATCTGGGCAGAGGACACGCCCCGAGACTTCTAAGCTTTCAGTATCTGGCTGCACGTTGCTTCTTTAAGTGCCTGAAACATGCAGCTGTTTCTGCCTGTGGAATCTGACTCATTTTATCAAAACATGGTCTCTGGTGGCTGAATTTGACAGAAAAACCTTTTCTTCATTAGCATTGTTAACACCTCAGCATTTGGCAAGTAGTCAACATCCTCAGAGTTCTGATCAATACGGCTCGACCTTCCCCTTTTTGAGTTTTTCTTTTTAAAACTACTGGCTCTTGAGAACATGGCTGGTCAGCCACAAAGAGGTACGCCTGTTCATGAGACACTGTCTCCACCGACAGTGTCTATGTGCTTTTAGTTTTTCTTGCATTAAGTACTTTGTGTTTACTTCACTTGCAGTCCTTGCAGTCACTTCAGCATTCAGGGTGTGTCTGCGTGCTTGTAGTAGCCTCTCTGCAGGGCTGCAGAGGCGATGCTCTCAGCTGATCGTCGTTGGTCCATGGTTAGTAAAGCATCTAACAGGTCGTTGATGTCTGCTTTTAGTCCCTGCCTCTGCATCCAGTTCTTCAGCAGTTCATACACTTTGTCACTAGGGGCGCCGTTCTCTGCAATACGAATGTGGTTGTCACTGACTCCAATCATTCTGAAGAACTTGTTATGAATCCGCACGTCCAGGTACTCGTCAAACAAATCAAAGCTCTTCTTCAGAGATTTTTCTGATCCTTGAGAAACAGACAAAGAAAATGTCAATTAACATGTATGTATGTATGAATTCATTTAAATAACTGTGAAACCCTAAATGGTAAAATGTTTAGCTGCGTATCGCAGAAAATTCATCATTTTATTTGTCACCTATCCTTTAAAAACCTACAGCTTAAGTTTGTGTTCATATACAAGTATAGATGCAATGAATACATTTTCTTTCAGGCGATACATACTTAAAAATGTTGCAGGAAATAAAAATCTGTTAAGTCACGTTCTCTTTAATTCAGCATGAGAAAAATAAAAACAACAGTAAAAAAACAGCATGTTCCAAACCCCTGAAGGCTTCAAAATGGCCTGACTGTCATGAGATTATTAATCTATCAAGCCTTTAATGTGAGATCTTGAGGAGAAGATATTGTTTGTTTGACTTCTCTGTGGGCTGACATGAACTGTAGTAAACTTGGCTGATTTCTGTATACAGATGTCTTTTAGGCCAAATTAAGTGGCATGAAAAAAATGCTTCGTGAAAGGATTAAAAAAAAAAAAAAGAAAGCCTGTTGGAGTGGAAAACTCTCCCCCTCCTTCCACAGAACTCTTACCTAGCAGCGGCACCAATCGATGTTGCAGAGGATCATCCTAGAAAAAATAAATGTTATAGACAGTGATTAAAACTTTAAAATGAAACATTAGAATTAACAGTAAGTATTTTTGAGATGATTTTTATCTTCTCTCCTCACCATGTCTACAGGGGGATGTCTGAAGGAAGTGGGGCTCTGGTGTGGGGTGTTACCAGAGGAAGCTGCTGTGGGCAGGGCTGACAGACTAGTTTGAGAAGAGCTAGTGGTGTTGGGCAAACTATCTCCTAGTCCTCTGTCCTCATCTTCAACTTGAGGGGAGGCCTTGGTCATCCCAGGTTGGGTCTCCTGCAGCAGGGGCCTCGACTCTGTACGGGACCCCTCTCCCTCCAGGCCCGCATTCTGATTGTTCTGTCTCTCCTCTGCCGTGGCACCACTCTCGTCCTGATCACAAGAAAGGTGGGCAGAAAGGAGGATATAATCAGACACATTATACCCCACAATATCTACTTTAAATGTAACATGCATTTATAAGGCCTAAAAAAAGCCACACATCACGACAGGATTCAAAACGCAAAACAACTTACAATAGGAATCTTCACAATCTCGCTGGAGTCACAGTGGCTCTTTAAACCTGTTTGAAATCAAAGAAACATTAGCAATACATCCTTCAGAAGCAAAACTGCACACAAGCACAGCACTCAGTGTTAACTTACATGGTACTTCACATGGCTGCTGTTTTATTATGAACCACCACACAGACAGTCCAATTAGGATAAGAATAATGGCCAGGACAATGCATATAGGAATGACTAGAAAAAAAACAGAAGAAATTATTAAAGTTGTACATTTTTCGAAATAATTTTTTAGAGGTGACTTTGCATGAAACACTGAAGTGAAGTTACCTATGTATGCTGGAGAAGGAGACGTCGGGGTAGGAGGTGCCGGAGTAATTTTGGTTGGGGGAGGACCTCGTTTTTGACACACAGTGTTAGAAAAGGGGGTGCACTTCTTTACTTCCTCCTCCCCTTGTTTGCATCTGTAGAAAAATAAAGTTCCAGTGATATTAGAACATAGTATAACCCTAGGAACTGCCCTTAGGGCTTAGACCACCTCTGATTTCCATTCTGTTTTTCTGGGTGTCAGGGGCCAAGCTTGAAGACTTAGCCTTGTGCCAGCCTCAAGCAGAGCTGAGGAGTGGGTTACAGAGGTCTGATATAACTCTACATGCTCAGATTTTTTAAATTCCAAAATCAGAACCGGTCAAGGACAAGGCTGCATACTTTCTATATTTTATAGTTTCTCATACAAATCAATGATGAATTGCCTCTACTCACTGACAATTAAAAACACATCAGTGAAACATAGCACTGCATGAGGTGATGTGTTTCACCCTCATAAAAAAAATATGTGTAGCTTGAAAGCTTGTATTTTTACATTTTTACTTTTTGTCAATTACAAGAAACTAGTGCACTAAAAAAGCAGATATCCCACATGTGCAGTTGACTCTGCTGCAAAAAATAATAGTCTCCTCTTTCATGGGGATGAAATATGTCACCCTGTGCGATTATATATTTTTCTGATGTGTTTTTTAAGTTGTCACAGAAAAGAAGTAAATCACGCTTACCTGGCACAGCGTTTGCAGACTTCACAGGCCTGATCTGGGACGCAAAAGGTTCCCTGTCTGCACTGGCACTTGGTATCTGCAGTTGTAGTGCATGCCGTTGTTTCAATCTCATCTGTGGAAAGTAAAGGAATCCAAGATGTGAGATCATATCAAAAGATGAATTGTATAGAGTATACAGGAGACCATGTTACATATTTAAATATACAGATGTGAAATTCTGTGGGGAAACTCAAAAAAAAAAAAGAAAAAAGAAAAGAAAAAGTACAATTTACTGGTCAACTTAGTGTGAACCTGTCAGATATTTGCAACGTCAGCTAAGTTTGTGAAATGTGTAGAGTTTAATAAGTAGACCTGACCACCAGCATGTGTTAAATGAGGGAGAACATGGTGAATGTCTCAGTTAATAGGCAACTGTGCCATTATCTTTTGAAAAAATGATAAGTAATTAGGGTTTTGAAATTTAGACTTACACTTTGGCTCATTTTAACAGCATAATGAGGGAAGAAAAATCTAGTATGGTTCATTTATTAAGTAGAGATGTACAGAGACAGTGACCCTGGCCTTTAAGATATGATCAAAATGAATAGCCAACCAGCAGTCCACCTTAACAGGTTGATCTTTAACAGAAATCACATGTTCATTCTTGCCAACTAAGGAATTATTGCGGTGTTATGTTGGTTTGGTACAGTAGAAAAATACGTACACAGTTTTGCTATGTTGTAATCCAGTCTTACAGTAAGTTTACTACAGTGATTCAGCTTTAATATCTATAAGGTATTTTGTCATACCACACACATTTATGGCTGGATTTATCTAAGACACATTACGTCAACTTCTCCACAGGTGAGAAACATGACAAAGTCCACAATTAGTCATCGTGACTCGCTCTGTCACATTTATCATGAAACTATTGAGAATGTGTGATATGAACTGTGATGAACTCAGACAAAGTGTGTGTTCTATGAAAACGATTTCAGTCTTTATCTGCTCGTATATTTTATGTGGGGTATGACACCGAGTTTACTGAACCCAGCCAGCAGAAGGAATTCAAGTTCAGACTGAAGTCTCCAGTGTTTGAGCTCCCTCAATCTTTCCAAACAGAATTCTTTGTGTTAATTATTAATTATTAGTGGCTATAATGATCTGAATCTAGTTGTGCTTTTAGATTTCACAGATGCTAATTATACTGTGGTCACATGGAACAACTTGTCTTAAGGCAACATACACCAGATTATTGTCATTGAGGTGTGCTGGCAAGCATGAGGCATTACTATTTACCAAACCAGCTATAGTGTGAGCTTTCAGCTGTAAAACTATCATCTGCTTTACATTAACAACCACTGGAATTACTTTTTAAACTGAGACTGTATTCTATACACACACACTCACACAAACACTAGTAGTGAGTTTACCAAAGCATTTAACAACTGCTACTTATTGTTACAGTGGGTTTGATTGTGAAGAGGAATTTCTGAGTAAAACATACAGACTTTCCCTTTCTGGTTTCCTTTAATCATGTTTGGAAGTGGGCACAATCTCCACAGGATGGAATGGAGGAGAATGAGGGAGGGATTAACCTGGATTCTTTTGCTCTTATACATACACTGTAACTATTCATCTGAAACATTCTGCGCTAAGCTTTACGCACATGTTTTAATTTACGAGGACACAGAGCAGGTCTGAGAAAAAGAGAAAAGTCTCTCCTTGTCTGTCATAAGAGTGAAAATGATTATCACTGCCAGTAATTGTAATATGTGTTTGATTAACAGTTGTGATATTTAAATGGTATGTAATTATCTAATTTTAATTCCAGTTGGTTTTATTAATATTGTTTTCCTAAAGACTGGGCGCTTACACTTAGTTTTACTTATTGCATGTCTTAAAAGCTCAGCCCTGCAGCACACTAGCATCTGTGACCATTATAGAATACACAAATATTAAAAGAAAAACAACAACAAAAACACAAGTAGCAACTGCCAAGATATAAGTCTCTGAAAATGTTAAATGTGCTTGAATTTTGCAAAGCTACAACTAAAGTTCCAGGAATTGAGTTTGTGCAAAAAGACAAATCACAGTATTTACTACAAGCATGATGATGATTTTGTTTAGTCACTTAATATCCTCCACCTGTCACATTTGTTTGCCATTTTGTTAATTTAATTAAGCAAGAAATCAACTTTTTTCTTGAGCGTTAGTTTTATTGCCAGTGGAGCCATTTTGTACACGACTGGACTGCAGCACTGTCTGTTAGCCTCATGCTGAGCTAAAGAAGATAAATGTTATGTGTTGGATACTGACTGTGATGAGAGCTTCATGCACTATACTGTAGTTCAGTGTAGTGACAATTCCTTTAGGTTTATCTACATAATTATGCTCAGAGCTGATTGAAATGTAACACATGTAGAAGAGAGTAACAAAGCCTTAAATAGGATGTGAGTCAGGCTAAACCTCGTCTGTTAGAGAGAAAACATTCAGTGGCAGCGAGTCTGCACTCAGCTACCAGTCAGGCAGCTGGTGTTTGAGCAATACGCTATAATTTCTTGATTATGTTACTGTATTAAATTAGCAGATGCTTTATATAAATCTGAATGCATGAGGGTGTAAAGGGTGGGTCAGTGAAGCGCCTGTTTAGTCTGAAGTAAAGGCAAACAGCTTGTTCTGTGTACATCCTGTGTAATCTTTTTTATTTATGTAGTTCATTTAATCTGAATTAAAGCTTAAATGGAACATGTTCTGAATGGAAACTAAAATCACTTTCACATGTGAAATTCTCACCACAGCGTTCATCAAGCTTTGTTTTAGAGAGACGACGCACCAAACCGTGGCTTACATTTTTAAAGAAAGCAAAGTGCCATCTCCACCATAAATGATTGATTCGATCAGTAGCGCCCCAGTAAATTTTATGTATTTTTCCAGCCTTTAACTGTTTGCGAAAAACAGTGCAGTTCATTTAAAGTGCATGTTCTGGCATGTTCATATTAATTTTTACACGGGGCTAAAGAAGTTGAGCTAAAGTGAAACGCACAAAAGCTCAATCTCAAAACCGCAATGGCTGTGCACAAAACACATCCTATGTAACAGTAGTCTCTGCTCTGTAGCCACAGCCTTTCACTGGACACAAAGACAGCCAGTGTGGAGACAATAAGACACAGCCACACCCAGTTCACCCAGGTAAGACAGACACACAAGCAAATCTCTAGAGACATGTAACGCGCTCACATTCAACATATGAAACAAAACAACAAAGACACACCCTGCTACTTTGTGTAACATCATAAGATCACATTTTTCACATTCACGAGTGGCTTTGAAAAGCAGGGGCACAGACAAAAAACGTATTAACTTTCCCAAACAATATATCTTTAGCAAACCAGATAACAGCAGGCTCCTCTTTTTGTGCCACTCTTTTAAAAGGCAGTGGCTTGAACTAAAGTGCAGTTGTGTTATTTAATTTCTTTTCTTTTATTAACCACCTCAGCATTCACATTCAGAAAACTATTATCTGGTGTCAACGTGACGTGATTAGATTTTCAAAGATTTACCAAGGCGTGGCTCCACTAAGAATACAGATGGCCTGTATGTTCAATTGTTCCCCCGACAGAAGATTAATCCAGAAATGTATTTAACTGCATCTAAACTGTGAATGTATAAATTTTTTGTTTTGTTTTCTAAAATAATAAAACTTTTGGGACAAAATGTCACTTTGGGGTCAGAGAACTTTTTGGTGCTATTTTATATATCAGATTATTGATTGATTGACCACAAATCAAGGTCCAGATTGTAAAAGTCACAGTAGTAGTTGTAGCGGTAGTTTATTTACAAAACTGATGCTAGATGATGTTAGTACTGACCAACGAATCGTATATAAAATGTGCGACAGACACATCACAATTTGTCTCAATTCCCTGCTCTGTATTGCAATGTGTATGTATGTCCCTGTGTATGTACTGCAATTGCAATTTTTCCAAGACCGTATAAACATTACTTTGCGTTTATGAGCGTTGCTCCATGTCCTAACAGGTGCTGGTGTTGCTGGCACGGTGCTGCTGGGTGACGTTTATTTCCTTACGTGTATATGAACACCGTCCTGTTCAGTGACAAAACTGCTGGTGTGCATCAGCAGTTTGACTGGTGTAAACAGATGCCGTGCAGGGCAGCGTTAATTTAAACAGCAGGGTATAGAGATGGCTCAGTGGGCTCAGTGGTAACACATGGACTGGGGTTCATAAACAGCAAGTGACGTTTACAACAGTGTTTATAAGCGCCATCTGGTGCAATTAAACTAGATCAAAACTGGGATTAAAACCCCAAAAGGCAGAGAGAAGGAGAATAATTATGACATTTTGCTCTTTGTCCCTTATCTGTCCTCTATTGGTCTTAGCCAATGAAGTGACAGTGACAGTCGAACCAATCAATTGTCAAAGAAATTAATACACAAAAATAAATTAACAAAGCACATTACATAACGTTACATTTTGGCTATTCAGTGTTGGGGGTCTATGTTTGAAAGCAGAAGCAGAAAGACATGCACACTTACACATTTGTTTATCGCCAGTCATATAGACATTGCAACATTGCACAGTGTCATAGCACATTGTAGACTTTATTAAAAACACAAGTGACTATGGAAAATCTTTACCTGAGCGGCAGTGGGTACATGGCAGACAGCGGTTCATCCCATTGGAATGTTCTGTGTAGGTCCCATGATCACAGGGAAGGCAGGTCCCTAGTTCTTGGTCTCTTTCACAGGGTTTATACACAAAAGTTCCTGCATATAAAACAAGATATTGTCTCCACTCATTTATACAGTTTATTTAAGGTCCTGTGAATGTTTATACCAATAATGTGATGTATTTCCTGCTGAAACAGGATGCTGGAAGAGGACATACCACAGCAAGGAATTGGACTGTAATGTGTGCTTGTAAACTGTATACTAACGGGATATGAGCTAAGGACAGAAAAGCAGTTTGATTTGATAAAAGTGCACAGCTGTGGAATTTAGCATTTTTCTTTGCTTGTGTATGAATCACTGTTTTACATAAGATGACAGGTTTCTTGTGAAGCTAGTTCACATTTCATGGGGAATAGAAAAAATACTATAAAGAGCGATATGGCCTCATACAATGGTTGATTTCCATGCTTATTCAGTTCATGCATGCCATAAATAAAACCACTTGATTCTCATGTGTTTTCAAGAATTAACTGACACAGACACAGCGGATAATGAGAAAAATGCGGCAGACAGCAAAGGCTTCTTTTGTTAAACTCACTCTTTCAGCAAATTGTATTGGTCCTGTGGTTGATTCAGGGGTCATACAGTTTGTCTAAGCTGAAGTCAAATTTGGAAAAACTGACTTTGAATTTGCATCTATGCAAATACATGAAAACCAAACCTGGTTGAAAAAAAGCTGAGAAAAAGAAGCCGTGTTTGTGGAGTAAACTGACTAGCTAGCAAGAATGCAACAAAACAAAAAAAGAAAAACAAAAAGTATTTCCTCAAACCATAGTCACAAGCATACAACGATGATGTTTCCATTTCTGTTAATTATCTTCCCTAAATAATGTTGTACTTTGTGTACACTCCTGCTTTTCTAAAGGCGCATTATTACCATAAATAGCACATATGACATAACTTGAAGTTAAGTTAGAAATACCTAACTAATAATTACAGATGGGTGTAATGGGTGTGAACCAAACATAAATAGCATAAAAAACCTGAGCTCATCACATATAAAAAGAATTTCTTAGTAATTGCATCTTGGCTAAACATGATCTGAGATAAAAACAAAAATAAGTCACTGCCTTACCAAATCTTTCACCTAATACATTAAAAATGTTGGTACTTTTATTGTCTTAGAACTTAAATGTTTATTTCCTGGACCTTTGTACTTCACTTCCCTCCTTGCTTTGCTCTGATCTGTTGAGATGGAGCCGTTTCCTTTCTGCTCCTGGCCATCATGCATTCTTTCCAGACCAGGCAAAGAATGTTTGCAAAAGTCATTTAGGATACTGTGCAGGTTATGGTTTTGACATTTTGACTTTTTTTCACACAAAATGTCATTCTAAATGTTGGCTCTAGCTTGTGCTCACTTCTTTTTATATTAGAAAACATAAATCTTTGTTTAGAAAACAGGAAATATAGCTCATATGTTTGGAGGCAACTGCAGCTGTAATGGCTACTGTAAGTTCAACTTAATGTGATCCTCCTTACCAGCGCGGCAATTGAGGCAGCAGTGGCTCTGATGCAAGTACTGCTCGTTCTCCACGCAGGTTATGTGCTGTTGAGCGGTGAGATTTCTCTCCTGAAGTCCTGAAGGATCAACTGCATGACAAACCAGCCCGATGACGAGTGCTGCCATCACCTGAATCATCAAGGTCAGGGAGAGACAGAGTGGAGGAAAGAGACAAAAGGTTTTCATTATTTTGTGCAACCACAGAATACACTCACCCACTCAAACTCATTAAATGAGGGACAGTAAAGAGGAGAGTCTCTCTTCATAGGAAACCTTGTGTGAGCAATCTACAATCTAATTTGAACCATCTGATCTAAACATCTGCCGTGGGAAAGCAATTAAGGGAGCCATGCAGCCGGTCAGGACTACAGGCAAAACATCCCTGTGTATGCAGGATGCAGAGCTGTATATGCAGTCCGTGCAACAGGCAACCAAACTTAATTACGCCATTATCTGGTGTTCTTGTAGAAAAAATCTAAAAAAGCAGAGACTCTGTTTTCTCTATTGTGGGTTTTAACATAAAGGGTTTGATAAGGTATCTCAGCTAAAACCAGCAAGGTGCCCGTATCAAATGTGAGACCAGAAGTCATTCATGGGCTAGATAATAACAGGCTTGTATAGGTGGGGTACTGAGAAGAATACAGCCGAACACTTTAGTGTAGCCCCCAGGCGCTGGTGTTTATTCACACGCTTTTCACCATGTCAATGTGAGAAGGCCCCATTCATTGGCAAACAACACACTTCTTAGTGCCTCTACTTCAAATGACCCACATTCTTAAACCCTGGCTCTTTGAATGCCATGACATGCGACACCGCCATGAAGCGCCTCATATGCAATGCGACACCTCCTGGGTAAATGAGAGGCCTAGATTTAGAGGTTTTGTCTCTCCTGTGCACTGGCCTCCACCCTTTTTTCCTCCCACCTCTACCAGACCAGGAGAGAAAGAAGCAGGTTAGGGTGGAAAGGGCCAGGTTGAGAGGGAGAAAAAGAAGGAGGACGGTCCATTCAAAATGAGAAATTGTAGACAGCAAGTTGAAGATGGGGTGTTCTAGGGGGAATAGGTAGTTTAAAGAGACAGTGTGGGAGAAAGCAAATAATAAAGACTGAGAACAACCAGTCAAAGGTAGAGAAAGCAGGACAGGCTGGAGCTGAGACCGGCTCCTGACGCTAGACTTGGCTCTCTGGAGAGCAGCCATGCCTTGTTGTTCAAAAGAACTTTCCTCTCTCCCTTTGCCTTTTCCCTTCTTCCTCTCCCTCTGCTCACGTCAGACTTTCCAAAGACGCTGAGAGGCAGATGTGGAGGGGCAGACGGCCGGCAGAGCAGTCACAATCACACCATTTAGATCTATCCAAACATTCTGGGGAGGGGGGCGGCAGAAGAGAGACGGAAAGGGGAGGGAGATAAAATGAGATGGGGGACTAACAGCTTGCATGACACAGAGTGAGTCTTTAGGCTTGATACTCTGTGTGTGACTGCAGGGTGGGAGAAGTAGAGAGCCATGGAATTACAGGCAAACTAAGAGAGGAGCCTGTGTGAAAAGACAAGAGAGAAAAATGTAATAATAGACACACGTGCATGATAAAGTAATAGAACAGTAACGATATGAAGAAACATAACTGGGAAAGAGTGAGCTGCACTAAAGGTAATCCTACATTCCTATAGAAGGAAAATAAGAAATGCCAATCAATCCAGTAGTGGGTACGTAAAATAAAACATGGACACTCAAAAGTTAAAACTTGCATCTTTTTGACAGAGATGATGCTAAGACAGCGTAGGAATTACATCACTTCCAGCCTTTGTTCATTTCAGAGCCTGTTATTCAACAACATGCCCAGGTGCAGCCACCATCAATAGTTAACCTGTTACTTTATGTTCAGCAGTTAAAGGTTTCAACCTTTTTTTTTTTTTTTTGTAAAAAGGCAACTACAACTGCTACTATATTTGCTTAAATAAAAAAGTAATCCTAAATATAATTCCTAAGAAAAGCTCTTTGCAATGTTCCAGAGCCGAAAGTGTTGAGGTATCCTTTTTTTCCCAACCAATGGTCCAAAACACTTTTGATTTTTCAGTTTATGGAAAAACACAAGAAATCTTCACATGAAATAAGGCACAACAATGTAATGTTTGGCTTTTTGACCACAAACTTTAGCAATTAATTGTAAAAATAGTTTCTTCTTCTTTGTTTTTTTAATAGTAAACAGAAGAATTGGTTATTGACACTGAGAATAGTTTAAAGACCTAACAGACTCATACAGTCATAGTTCCCCATGTGCAGAGATAAGAATAATTTCAGCTTTTACTTGTGGTATTTCTTGAACACAGCATGGTAGCACACAAGAAAAACTAACAAGGCCATCAACATGTGTCCACACCAACATACTTAGGACGCTAAACTACATAAGAACAAATGTACTTTTAACATAAATACTATGTGTAACCACAATGTGGCTTAGTTTTACCTCTATAACCAAGCGAGGAAGACTGGAGTGACCGTAACCTCAGTGCAGAAATCCCTCCAAACCCACAATAACTGGAAACTCTCCAGCCCCTGGCAGAAGTGGTACAGTCCACTTCACAATCTTCTCTATCTTCTGTACAATGAACGGGTTTGGCTGCTGATTATCTGGTAAAACACTGTCCTGTTGTCATGCTTTCACTCTTTATGTATGACTGGTTAGTACTATGCCTGTGTGGATGCAAGTTAAACTAATAAAAGTTACAATAAAATAATGAGGGGCCTTCTGTTTATCTGACAACAGTAGCTTCCCTCCACTTCCTCTAAAAAACCTGAGTTGTTCCAAATTGCCTTGGCGCAAACTCTACACATGCCATGTACACTGAGAATGCATTTGTGACTAAATGACAGGACATCCTTTCAGTTGACCTAGGTTATCAATGGGCCATTTAGAGAGCTGTGATCATTCCATAAGCCTGAGGGAATTACAGTGAACTCCATTATAAATAAATGGGCAGAAACGCACACACACGCACAAATAACCCAGGGGATATTCTGCATTTCATATTGGAGAGATAATTTCAATCATAGACAACTGATAAGCAAAGGCACGATGTAGCTCATTATACTTCTGCATCCGGAGAAGGACCTGACTCTCCATGTCATGCTTTTCCAATTAGCCGATACTTATCTTTCATCAAACTGTGGAACATTTATGATAGTTATGATATTTTACATCCATACCTTGGTAGAACATGATGACAGAGCAAACGAGCTCTTGACTGGTTTTGATTTAAATATCTCTAGGTACTAGGTAGATGCT
>OMLM01020823.1:114756-125254 GCA_900302695.1 Helostoma temminkii | reverse complement strand
CTTATTATTCAGTATTAATATGAATATATTATGACTATTACTATATTCATTTTGAATATATATTTTGAATATTGGTTATCACTGGGAAGTAAGCAATCTAAGAGCGTAAGAGCAATCTGGAAATCAAAATTTATTTTGTGAAAAAATTAAGCCTAGGTTTTAAGATCTGTAACTCTGCATGAAACAAATGCTCATGGGGGTGGACTTTTTTTGGCTACCCTGATTTTAAATTAAAATGTTTCTTTCATCTACAATCTTTAATACAAAACAGTACTTTATTATAAACTATCACTAAACTGCCAGCAGTTTAGTTTCATGCAGCTCTATACACCTGTGGCATGCAATGTGCAGTGAAGCTTGTTTCACTGAAACTAGCTCTCAGGTAAATTCATAACCACATAATTTCCACAGTATAGCTATTTCTTGCTCATCCATGAGTGGACCATGCTACTTTGGATATTCACACACAGTGACTGGCATCTGCTCTGTAAATGATGAATACACCGAGAGACTGACCTTAATTGAGTTTGATTGCAGCATCTTCCAGCGTAGCTCAGCAACACAAAGTGAATGGGTTTAGTGATCTGTGATGAGATCTTTTCTTCCAGTTTCTTCTAATTATTTACAGGGCGGAGCTTTAAGACCACAGAGGAGGCTACAAATCATGCTCCATGAGGTAAGCTCCTTGGAAAAGTCCTTTATTAAAAAAATCAACATAAACAAGATATTTTCTAATTAGATTTCACTGAATGCAGTTTTTGTTAAGTCTTTGTAGAAGGAGAGGGTATTCATAAGACTGAATGTAAATGGCAAGTCCTTTTTCTAAACCTACCTTTGAAAGTCTAAATCCATTTATTTTGCCCCAGGTAATAATGTTATAAGCTTTTATATTGAACTCCTGACCTTCCAGACATCACAGGCTCCTATTGTTTTCATAAATCCATTCATTGCTATTCACAAGACTGTACTACTTTGTTGATATAACCCATGAGGTTCAGTCCTGTGTTTGTTGCTGTTAGTACAAAGATGAAGTTTTTTTTTTCTATGAATCTGAATCACTACATTCTTTTGGTATGAGCAGAGGTGTTTAAAACACACAAAGCTTTTACACAAGTAAAAGTGCGTGTATTTGTCTAGACAATATTCCACTACAAGTACATTTTCCTACTCAAGTAAAAGCACCTATAATAGTACCTTAGCTTGTCCTTGGACAAGCTCTATTTATTTTCCTTTATTTCTTAAAAGTAAAAGGACTCCACTAAGAAAACAATGTCAACAATGTTGATGCTTTTGATAACATTAATGTAGAAGTCTAGACCAGACAGGCTGAACAAGTATGGCCAACTTGACATCAACGATTGGTCGAGGCAGATGGCCTCCCACCTTGAGCCTGGTTCTGCTGGAGGTTTCTTCCTTTTTATAAAAATTGCCTAGTGCTTGTTCAAGGTGGATTTGTTGGGTTTTCCTTATCATTTAGTTGTATTGTAAGGTCTTAAACATTGTAAAGTGCCTTGTGGTGATATATAAATAAAATTGAATTGAATTGAACATGCTATCACTGCCGTAGGCATATTAGCTTGCTTATGTCACAGCATGTTGATGTAGACATTTATGAGTTTTGTTTTATGTAACTGTTTTGTGCTGCATCACCAGTTTTAATGCAGTCACTACATTTTGATACAGTAAATGGTTTATAATTAGCAGGTAATGGCTCAGTGTGTAAGGTTTTAGATTACCTATTTTTGAACTAAAGTGAATTCATTCAATATTTAATTAGTCATTCAGTATCTCTTCTCACGGCGGTCATCTTGTGATGCAGACCTTCACACACCTAGTTTCTATGGTTACACTTTGCAGCTGGTTCACTGCTCCTGGTGGGCAGAAAGTCCTCTGGAGCAGTGCACATGCATCACCTTTTTAAGCTGACAGATACTGTAGGTGAGACAAGGTGAGACTCATACACTCCACTAAAAGAGGAAAGAACAGGGGGAGTTCATACAGATGAATGAAACTGCTGTGCCTCCAGAACAGTTGCCAGATGTCCTTTGTGTTCACCTTCTTTTTTCATTAGCAGACAGCACCAATGTGTTATTTGTGTACAGGAGAAGGAACCAGCACAATACAGTATACCACACTTTAAAACACAGGGCCTTCATACACGTCTTCCTTTGAACTATAGCATACATCTGTTGAGTTCCTCCGCTGACCTCTGGGATGCA
This sequence comes from Helostoma temminkii, assembly GCA_900302695.1. Classification (NCBI taxonomy): domain Eukaryota; kingdom Metazoa; phylum Chordata; class Actinopteri; order Anabantiformes; family Helostomatidae; genus Helostoma; species Helostoma temminkii. Next base: position 123,035 of record OMLM01020823.1, on the reverse strand, counting down.
CAGACCCATCTCTCAACATCTCTGGCCCTTTCCTCCATGGGTAGCCATTCCCCACTGAGACAATGTCAGAGGAGATGCTGAGCTTTATGGGTCCTTTAGGTTAAATGTCCTCTGCTTTCCGCAAGGTCAAGTTTGCTGTAACAGCTTTAAAGGAAACCAGGGTTGCTGAATAAGAGGATGGTATGGAAGACAGATTTATTTAGGTTAGAATTTGAAATAAATGGAGGAAGAAATACATAATAAACAGCTGTGTGTTTGTAAGGTTTGCTAATGACCTATAAAAGTGCTATAAATGTACCTGTTATGGAAATGAGGCTCTAAATATCCGACATTAATACATAGCCTATAGATGTTCACAGGAAGGGAGAACCTGGTCTAAATTTACCCGCAGGTGTATCTTCCTCGGTAAACATGATCTAGAGGAGAGACAAAAGAGACGATCCCCGGAGCAGCGTGACATCAAAACGCGAGCGCCGATGACCTAGAAACGGAGCGTGCGTATCCAATGTGCGTAAGCAACAGTGGGCTTTGGTGGCACATGGCTCAGGCAGCTGATTACGTTGTTGATTGCGTGTTATAAAATGACATTGCAATTGGATCATTTCTCTTAAAGGTCCACGTGAATTACATATTTATCATATGTCGGGTATATATATATATGAATAATATATAAACATGACGTGTGTGCTGCCCTCACTCTTATAGTCTCATAACGTGCGCTCGAGCACGACGATAATCCATCAAACTGAAATATACCCTGTCACCATCATGAGCGTGAGATGACAGTTACATTTCCATCATAATAAAAGAAGCAGGTACGAGCTTTTGAACGGCTGATGGCATCGATCTAGAGCTGCTCATAATTTCCAAACGATTTGAGGAAAGCGTGACAACTTGAGGCTCTTCTCTTCGTGTCCCTGCGCGCTCTGGTTTTGCAAAAAAAAAAAAAAAAAAAAAAAAAAAAAAATTGATTGGAGTCAGAGCGCGCGGTAGGCGGAACCTGTACTCTTCACATCCCACTTTGGAGAAAATTAAGAGGACAATCCGCCGAGAAGCACATGACATTAACGACGTCGCGGGACAGAGACAGGACGACGCGACACGAGTCGAAGCAGAGCCGAGCGAGAGGAGACAAAACCCGTGTGGAGATATTTGGAGTTCGAGGACGTTGGTAGCCTGTTTCTCTGGTAAGACACTGAAGCGCATAACCTACGTTATAACCTTCATGTGCATCATCTTTGTCACAGACAGAGAGATGGAAATGTTAGAATAAATTATTAGAATCAATAGGTAAATATTTGCATACTTGCCAAGCCCGTGTGTAATAAGTCCAGTCGAGATGTCGTTACACTGTTCATTCAAGGGACATGCAAGGTCTGAGCAGAGATGCAGGGAGAGTTGACATTACAGAAAGTGCTGCACTTCACGTGTAGATGGGAGAGATTTAGTGAAGCCCCATCTGCACAGAAATAATGGTTTGGTACATAACTGGGTACATGTTCACTTTGAATCAGAGGACATGAGTGAAACCTTTGATTAAAACCCCTTCACACCCTCTTACTAACAGACCAAGTGGACAAGCTTAGTGAGATCAAACTTGGGCATTGGAGGGACCAGCTGGAAGTGTGTGTATGCCCTGTCTCTTCTTAGTGAACCATGTGGCTTTTATTATTTCACTTTTTAACGCGGCCACTGAAAGCGTCAAGTCCAAACACAACCCTCAGCATTGAGACTGGTCCAGCAATGCCTGGTTCAGTGTGAGGATCCAGTGACTTGTGTGCTATCATGTTTGGATTTTGCAGATTTACGCAGCTTAAACTTTGGTTTGGGTGTCGTATTTTAAGTTGTGCCGGCAAAGCATCCACACCTGGCTCATACCATGTCACAGCTTGGGTGCAGGTGCAATCTGGTCTTTGTGTTTGATGAGCTTGTCTAGTGTGGCCAACATATTAAAGAAGGAGGCGAAGCAGCTCACAAATCATGACATAGATCATATACAGTATGTGTGTTGTTTATAAACAATATGCACAACTTTTGTTTGATTGGTTTGCTTTAAGTCAATATATGTAATACCTTTGACATTGTCCCATAGTCATACATAGAATGACATTTTATAATGTATTTATCTATCTAACTGAAATGCACAGTAACACAAACATGATTTCTGGAGTCCCCTGCAGCATTAAAAGTCCCCAACCATTCTCTCCTCCACCTCAAGGGCCTGAGAGCAGCAGGTGAGGCTGTGGCTGCTGGACGTGACAGACTGGAGCAGATAAGGTCATACCTAGCCTGTGCTGCAGCCCAGACTCAGCTGTCATTGCAGGCACTGATCTTTTGATCTGGTGTGCTACTAAACCATACATTTACACGATTTAGAGTGGATAGCTGTACTGCATTTTCTGCATGTGTATAGTATGAGACAGTATAAAGCGTAATGTGTACCATGCGCACGACTGAATATTACAATGGATAAAATTATTATGATATAAATATATTTGCCACTTTGGTGGAGTGAAGAATGTACTGATTGACTAGAAAAGTTGGAAGATGGAAGTGCTGTGCAACAAAGGTAATTGCTTTAATTCACCACTACTTTGGTTTTCTATTATAATAAGTAAAATTTTGAAATCACAGCTCGTGTCAGTGTAGAGCATCACAACCAGCCAGCAGCGAACTAGCCTGTTGGATGAAAAGATGAGAAAGTTCCTTCTGCTGCCTCTTCTTTCAAAGATTCATTAAGTTCCTGTTTAAATTCATCAAAGCTCCGTGTCTGTGTCAAGTATTTTCATATCCTGCTGCAGCTAGGCTTTACCTTTGCAAGGATAAAAAGAAAACATGAAGGCATTGTTAATATTAGACTGATTTGTACTTCACTGTGAGAATAAAGGGACACCCTGCTGTGACTTTGCCAGTGGTATTAAACATTGAAAGAACATGACCCAGACTGTCCTTTCAGTTTTTAAGAGATTTCATTTTGGTTGTCAAAAAGGTAAGTAAGACAAGAAACTTTTTGCTTCATTCATAATTGTAATTACAAAAAGGCAGTGTTGCTTTTCAAAGATAAAGCCTGGAAAGCTTTGGATACCCAACATCAAATCCCTGTCCGACGATGTGATGTGTTTTATGTGCACCTGTGCTCCAAATATTACTAACCTATAATGTGATCAGACAATAGTTTGAAACATACATGCTGTGTGTGTTCACAAATAATACTTTTTTTGTGTCCTGCATTTTACTGCATGTACAACAGTATCTGTATTATTGGCTGCAATGGTTCAGTGTAATTTATGCTTGTGACCCTTTAATTATAAGCAAGTTCGTTTATGTATAATTGTGGAGTGCAGAGAAGAAGGGATATTATAAATTCATACAGTATTTATAAGAAAATGAAGAGACAACAGAAAGCCGTACAGATATATTGTGTTTTTAATATTCCCTTGCCAATGGACTATTTCATTTACCCTCATCATAAGGAAGTCAGAGCATGTGGTACACACATCTTGAATGAAATGCCAAAGACAAAAGTCCAGAAAAAAAGAAAGTCTCTTAACACCAGCCACCTCAGAAACACCAGAAACACTTTACTCCTGAGCTTCGGCTAGAGCTGTAATTTTGCTCATTAGCCATCACTGGCCTATTGTACTCAACATAATTCTTGGTTCCACGAGGGATTTGATGCTTTAGCATTACACTGATCTGCTAACAGTGAGTGCCTGCTTTGCTTAGGAGTTCTCTGGCAGTGGGTTGTGATTTGGACTTCCTTGATGCTGTGGCATGTGACAGAGTCAGCAGTATAACATCCACCATAGTGGTCACACACTGTGTGAGTTGTACTTCAAGCTGAATGAATGCTTTCGTCCCCGTGATGCATTCTCCTTCTTTTTTTTGTCCCCATGTGATGAGGAGGAAACAGGAGAACAATTTGTGGCAAATGCCAGAACAGGATGGCACTATTTTGTGGCCATGACTGGGCGACAACAGAGTTGGCATTGAACAGTGTGGCAGTGAGGGAGGACTGTCCGGATGGATGGGTAGTTATCTGACTCCCTTGTTCCCTTAGTAATGCACAAGTGCAAGACGGTTCCCTCATAGAGGTAGTGCCTTTGGTTGTGTTTATGTTCAGTCCTTAGACAATCTGAGTTTGGAGCCACTGTGCAAACTGAGAAGACTTATTGTCATGCGTCTTTTTTATATAAAGGTAAACCATCTAGATAAAAAGGTAGAGCTACAAAGGTAGGTCAGTCTACTATTTTAGTATTTAGTGTAAGTAAAAATGTAAAACATATGAGGTTTTGAAGTATTAGTTTTGATTCAGGGTTATTGTGAGCATCGTGACTTTTACAGTTATTATTCACCTAATGATTAATGCAGATAATTAACAGACATTTGTAAAATCTCACATGTCTGACATGAAAGAGACAGAGACATGGAAATTGTGAATTATTTTATACTAACAGTACTGACTATTGTTTAACACACTACATACTGTATGTGTGTCTATGCTGCCATGTGTCTACATATATGTGATACATTTGAAGTATCAATTGATGCAACCTTGAAGTTCATCAATTGATTTTTTTGTCACAAGAGGACAGAAAAACACCAACTCAAGCTGGCAGATATGCAGCCACAGTTTATTGTTTATCGTGATAAATCTCACCCTTCCAAAATAAAATTGCATGAGCGGGTTTCACAGCTTTGTGGGAAACTGTTTTAAGGCTACGCAGGTGATATCTTATGACATCCCTTGTGTGGCATTATCACCATCTGTTTCACTGGGAAGGGGAATATTATACCTAAGAAAAGATGTGTCAAACATAAGTGTCTGTATGTGAGACCACCTGTCAGGGATGTTTGTGTGACAGTAATAAGAATTCTGTTTTTTCCAATTATTTCATTTTATTATTTCTGCCAAGATATTTGTGTTACTACTAATAATCTGGTTTCACTCTTTGTCAGTGTCACTGTTCAGCTGATTTTGATATATTAATAAATTAAATGGTAAATTTACTAGTTTTTGAGCAAAAGGAAGAGGTATCTTGTTCAAATGCACAACTACAGTGTATCAGAATTATTTTTGTTTTTGGTTAACATTCATATAAATATATCAGTTAAAACATCTTGCTTAGAAATAATGTGTGTGTGCTCTCACCATGACTTCTAAGCTTCATCATCTGAATATATTGGTATTTGCTTCCAGTGCTGTATTGATGGCACTCTGTGGACAGGCCAAATTTGATTTAGAAAGAATAGCATTATCAAACCAGCATTAAGTTATCGTCCAGGCCAATACTCCTCATTCTCATTTCATTCAGATAAAATAAATAGGGAAGACATGGCATGTGTAAATATATATCCTGAAATTATATGAAAAAAACAAATACACTTTCATTAACAGTAGGGCTGCACGGTTTGGTGATAAATGTATGTTTGAGAAAACGAGATTAAATCTAAATACCCACACTAAATTTAACATTAATAAAAGTTTAACAAAATCAAAGGAGAAGAATTTTACAGAAACAAACAACAGGGAGAAATGATCGTCGTTTAGCCACAGTGACATTTCATTTTGGCTGCTTCCTCCCCTACACACACTGAAAACAAACTGAGGAGGAATCACAGCCGCAGGAGAGTCAATGAAAAATGTTAGCAACTAACCACATGTACAGTAGTAAATACCTAGCTATACTATGCTTTTTGAAAAATGTTGCTCTAGCCACACAGGAGCTGAGTTAGCAACACTGCACACCAGAAGGTCACGTGACCACATGCAGTGAGTGCAGTGTAGATGTTCAGATACTGATACCAGTATACAATACAGCACCCGTGACTGCTGTACGGCAGAACATTAATCTTGTGTTGGGTGAGTGGGTAGGCAAATGTGGAGAAATGTCAGTGGTGTGGGGATATTTAAAAATAAATGAGGATGACAAAAGTAAAGCAGTCTCCTCACTGTCTTCTGTCTCTCATCAGTTTAACAGCACAGTGGGTTAATGAGCATTTTACTCTTGAATGAACCATATTACACGCAAAACTATTTTGGGGCTTGCACACAAGTCAAGCCAAAGTAGGTGAATTTGATTTATTTATATGCTCCATATGTGGGCCATTCTGTTCACATGTTACTCTGAGACAACACATAAATAAAATGCATCAGTACTCGGTATCGGCAGGTGTACTAAAATGTAGGAACTCAGTCAGGAACAAGGTTCCTCCCTATAGATAACAAGAAGACTGCACAAAAACACAGAATAAGTTGTCACATTCACACGTACAAATTGATTTAATTAAACCGCAGCCTTTTGCGATTATGTAATTGTGATTGCCATTAGTCATGCAGCACAAATCCACGGAGCTAAGATTTCTAACTAAGTTTATAATTAGTTCTACATGAAGAATATGTTGTTGAAACATCAACCTTTAAAGCATAATGGAACTCTGCATCCTTCTGTGAACAGTATTTGTATTCTCGCCGGTGAAAAATGTGTTTGCTCTCTGCCCTGTTAAATTTCTCAATTTAATTGGTTTAGTTTTTGTTTGGGCAAAGCTATTTTTTCAGTCTTCTCAGAAACCCTACCACAGCACTGGAACTCTTTAAGTAACTTAAATCTATTAAATTATTAATAATTATGATTATAGGTGTATCATGCGGTGGGAGATGTATGCATTATAGTATTCACCACACATGCAGGACAGCCTGGAGCAGCAATTTAAAAAATATTTTGATATTTATCCCTCACAAACTTTTAGGGTCACTGTACTATGAGGTGCCATCTTGCAATCGTTAGTTACAGTGCTGATGTTGCTAGTAGTGGATTGCTATGTTTCTAAGGCTCAAACAGTGTTTTAATGATCTTGGTGACTGTATGTGAATGCAGATTTTTTATTTTACTATTATTATATTAAATATGATGTGTTTCTGTAGGACCAATTTTTGCAGTGAAGTTCTGAGACATCAGCATGGTCACAAAGGTCTGTGCAGCATGGAACAGAACAACAGTTTTGAACTTTCTGTGCACTCTGAGCTTAACTCAGCAAACTGTCTTTTCTTTGCAAAGTCAGCACAGCACACAAAATAAACAACAAAGGTGAGGCAAGTGGAAAGTTTCTTTTCCATGATAATGCAAACACACCTTAAGAAGCCCGCCTGGCAGCCTCTCAACCACTTACTCCATCAACATCATGTGTTTCATCATTTAAGTTCCTTTTGATTTTCTTCTAAGCAAGTTTAATTACTCTAGTTTCAAAAAATGTGAAGTGATTTAGAAGGACTGAATCCCATCCCATTGTCTCCTGCCGTGTTGTCACTTCCTGTCTGCGAGATGTCTAGTGTTAGAGTTAACTCAGAATGACATAAAGTGTTGTGTGATTCTATAAATAAATCACATTTATAATGAGTCACCAGGCTGGACTTCCCACACCAGTGTCACTAAAGACAATGCACACTGCCTCATGCCTCACTCTTTCCTAATTCCAGTCTCACCTTGTAGCACAGACACAGACACGTCGTCCCTGATTTACAGCACACCAGTCAAGAGAAAATAAAACAGTAGACACCTGGCCTTTTTCACTGTCATACAGGAAACAGCAGAAATCAGCAACAATAAGAAAACGAGAGAGAATATATTATGGAAAACATGGAGTTTTAATACCTGCACTTAACTTAAGCCCCAGACTTGGTATGTTTGCTGTTTGACTCCTCCTGCAGTTTATGCTACAGTCATAAATAACTGTCGTGCTTCGGCCTCTCATCAACAACAGTAAAACTCCGTATTTGTCTATTAGCTGAACTCAATCAACGTGTTTTCCTTTGAAATAACACACTAGTTGTCTGACTAAGAGTCAAAAACAATCACTCATTACTCTTCCGTTAAGCACTGCTAGTTACTGTTACGGATTTAATACAATCATCAAAGAAATCCAAGAAGATGATGCTGGTGGAAGTGATGATGAGAAAAAGTGAGAGTGACCAAACTAGAGATTGGATTGAAAGAATATTGAACTGGCTTTAATTCACCAATGATTATTGAAAGAGATAAAATAATACAATAGAGATGCCGAGCTGGTGTTCTTGCTGTTGGACCAGTGAGTAATGACTTTTTAGCTGGTTTGTTATGTTTTGTGTTTTGTTTGCTTTTTGTGTGGTTATGATAGTGTTATAGTTTTGGCTTTTCGCCCTCCTCTCGCATGTCTAATGCTAATCCTAAAAGTGTGTATGCAAATTTGTACCTGTGGATGTCTGCCTAGGATTGGTTACTGAGATGGCCACACTCACATCC
>OMLM01020823.1:77026-95507 GCA_900302695.1 Helostoma temminkii | reverse complement strand
ATATATGTATAATGTTATACAATATGTGATATTTTTTATGTGTTTCCTAAATAAGTAATATAATAAGTAGTACTGTTGATACCACTGATTGTTTTAGTGGGCTTGTACAAATCAGTGAGAATTTAATATATATATGATAAAGTTCATATAAACATCATGACGCATTTTATCCACAAATGGTTTCACAGTTAGTTCTGAGCAGATCTATAGCCATGTTTAATAAGTACCAAGGCTCAGGTCCCAGTTTCCCACATTCTGACCCCTCTAAGAAAATGTTTAGCTGTCAAAAGGTCTGTAAAATGGATAATTAAATTTACCTGTATATTATTTCCAACTTGGAGATGGAAGATGATTGGAAAATATCAAGATTCTTAACTATAAAACTAGATAGCTATTGAGTCTAAAAACACTAGAGTCGACCTAGAAAATGGCAATTACACTTCACAGGGAGCAAAGAGGCTTATTTTTTCCATTGTGAATATTTGATGTCTTGGCAACCACTGAGTTTGACTCTGTTTCATTGTGAATGAAGCTATGTGCACTTGGCATAACTGTAATTTCTTTTTCTAACATGTTACCAATGTAGTCTAGTTATCCACACGTTTCTTACATTTGCACTTGATTAATATTTGACACAGTGCAGATGCTCACAGGAATTGAAAATAAATACATGTAATTGTCTTTGTGTTTTCTGCCACTCCACAGTGAATGGTACCTGGATGGAAACTACCTTGTCATCATTGTATCGGTTGGAGTAATTTTACCACTGGCTCTCATGAAACAGCTAGGTGAGTGTGTAATATCATGTCCTTTAAGAGGGATACTTGTGTTTCACTTTGGTGTTACAATTACTAACGATAACTACATATGCTAATGGTCATATCAGTGTGTTTTATTTTTAAGATGAAGAATGTTTTCTTTAATTTATCAGCAGCTGGTTTTGTAAGGTTAACACAACTACTGTATATGAATGAAAGGTAACCAAATCAGATAAACAAATTATGAATAACTCTCAGGTGTGAAAATACACGAGTGAAGCTAGGAATATTGCTCATAAAATATGATACATTACTGGGAAATCCTTTCCTTTCCCAGCAGGGCTAGAGGTACTTTAAAATCTGTGGAACCCGTAAGGATTTACATAGTCATGAGTTCAAGGACACTTCAGGGAATGTTTGTCACCGCGAGAGCTTGAGTCTTGCTCCTCTGCTTTGATAACAAAACCTCTGACCTCTTTTAAGAAGTCCATCTCCTGTTGAGACATGAAGAGAACAAAGCCAGCTGGTGCAGTCAGAGTGCAGTAACAGCTTTGACTCTCGCACATCCAGTCAGCTTAGTCAACAACAAGGCTTGAAGAATTAATGGTTCAACAGCAAATGCTGCATTCAGCCCAATAATTACTACTACTACTACTACTACTACTACTACTACTACTACAGACTGATTCTTCAATACATTTTCAGCCATTTTTTACAGTGTGGTGCAACTGTGCAAAGCATAATAATTTGTAATGACCAAGATCTATTGTCATACACCCTTGGTTCTCAAACTGGGGTTTGTGCCCCCTAGGGGTGGCCAGGAGTTACAACAAAGGGGGCACAGCATGCCTTAAATAATGTATGGCTGCCAAGCACACGTAATGTATAGCCATTTCCCATTAAAAGTTAAATATCCAATCAAAATACATTTTTTGCAGGCGTGGACGGGTTTAGCAGCACTAAATTACTCATACTGCCTGTGATCTGTCTGGCGATTTGCATTATAAGCCTTACATAAATCTCACTTCTGGTCTGTCTTTGACTGTGGGTCAAACTGTCAGGACCAGGCACCATGAGATCAAGAATGAATGGAGGTCTGTCCCTGGATGGCACAAACCTCCATGTCATAGCCAGCGTCACCCTGGCTACTATGAGGTACCGCGATGAAATCCTCAGACTGATCAGATGTTACGCCGGTGCAGTGGGTTCCTCCTGGTGCAGGAGAATGCCGGGCTTCGTGATTGTGTAGGCTGTTCCTGGATGATAAAGACATTGTTTCCTCTGACTGGTCCTCATGTTCTCTGGACTTAAATCCAATTATGTGCCTGTAGGACATTATGTATTGGTGTATATGATGTGGAGCTCAGGTTTGGGAGGAGATCACCCAGGAAACCATCTACACCATCTGCCAACTCATCAGGAGCATGGCCAGACACTGAGAGTGCATACAGGCACCAGCCATACGCACTTCTGAGTCACATTAATAGTTGCTGTGATGAAACTTGGATGAACATGTGATTTCAAATTTTCACTTAGATTTTCAGTGTGATTTTAAATACGGCCCTCTAAGTTCATTATTTTGGATTTCATTGACTGTTACCATGTTGTCCTGAACAAATAATACAATACATTAGTAAAGTTTTCCAACTTGAATAATTAATTCATCATGATTCAATGTGTGATTTAAGTCTTCACTTATTTTTCTTTAGTGTTGTAATGTTTTGTGGAAAATGCTGATTGTTTTACTCCTGGATATCACCAGCTGCTCTGTATCTTATCTGCTAGCACTCTCCCAGGCCTTCACCTCTGCTACCTTCAGCTTTTGTTTCTTATATACCTCTGCAATCATTATGTTGCTTCTTTCAGCAGTAAAATAGTCACAAAATGCCAGTGTGGCAGTTATGTTGACAGCCATACATGCCTAATCCATAAGAGAGACATGGGTACTGCTTTGTTTTTTTCTGCATACTTTCCCCTTTTCTGTTTTTTGGTAGAGGTTGGTTTTGGTTCATGATTCCATAGAGCTCTGCACCAGATGTCTCCCAGACTTTGTATGGTTTTTTGAACTGGCCTTGTATTTTTATCAATAGTTTATAAGTAGTTTGTATCTTGTAGTAAATTCTGAGGTTGGAAACATGTACTCCTACATCCTGGAGAGCTTTCTTGACTTGGTATGCAACTGTACCAGCTCATTTTCATTGTCTAGTTTTCCTGTGCACAGTGAAGTGTGGTTGACACTTGCTTTTCATTATCAATATTATGCATCATATTGGATGCCCTTTAGATTGAATTTGCCACATCAGTCTAAATGGCAACTCATTTTGAACTCACTGTGTATTAAAAGCTATATTTTACACACAAGTCTTATTACATTACAGGTGTGAACAAAAAAACTAAATGTGTAAATATCCAAATCCTTACTTGGTGTAACATATTTCAGATTATGCATGACCATGTAATCCTAGAGAAGAGGAATTCTAATTAAGACCTTGTGTTTTAGGATACCTGGGATACACCAGTGGTTTCTCCCTGAGCTGCATGGTTTTCTTCCTCATTTCGGTAAATCCTCTGACTCAGTACACTTACATGAGAGCTAGACATCCTAGTTTTGGTCCTCTGACCTGCAGTGTTGGCATTGCTCTCTGTCTTTCTCTGGCTTTCTCAGTACCATATTTCTGTCTGTCTTTATGTGTGTCTTAACTGCACAGCATTTGTATCTGCTTTTATACCTCTCTCCTCTTGGTGATCTGTTCGGGTTCATTTTCAGGTTATCTACAAGAAGTTCACTGCCGGTTGTCCAATTAAGGACTTTGGCAACAGCACTGCCAGTGTTGTGAATGTCAGTGCTATGGATCCTGGTGGGGAGAAGGACCCTTCCTGTATTCCCAAAATGGCCAACCTCAACTCACAAGTAGGTTTATGCATGTTACTCAGTGAGAAACTATGCATCCACCTTCACTGCTATGGCCATTGACAGCCACCTACATATGTTGTAGTCGTCTTCAGCATGTTGCCAGTGACTGTTCACAATCCAAGCATGGAAATTACTTGGTTTGAAGCACTCTGTTGCACTTATGAGGAGATCAGGGCTGCATCAGAGATGGACTGTGACCCCATAGAGCTGTCTGCTCCTGTCAGCAGAGGGATAAAAATTGCTTTGGCATTATCTTGCATACAGTGAGTTCATTAAGTTTCCCCTTTGTGGGCCAAAGAGAGAGGTAATGAGTGAAGTGGGAAAGGCCTGACATTTCTCTAAGTGTGCTTATTTTTTACTCACAGGACATACCTTCACAGCAGGACAAGAGTCTTTAAAGATTCTTAATCACAGCTACTGGCTTAAATCTGTTTAACTGTAACATTCCAGCACTTTGTTATATTGAAACTATTTTACTTTCCATAGAATTAGCATAAACTGACTATTTATTCATGATTTGTTGAGAAATACTTTTACGTCTCCAATAGCATCCCTTAAAGATTTATGAGATTCTCCTAATCCATGCTAGTAAGGCCAGTCTCTGTTGCTTAATGCATTGTTAAATAGGCTAAAGCTGGTCTGCAGCCAGCTCCAACTTAATCACAGGCAAACAATTAGCTCTCTGTAATGTGTCTGAGGGATAAATAGGCAGTAAAGTATGAGGTTGGTGGTAAGACGTCTGGGATGGTGCTGCTGTATCCTTGGTGACCTGTTGGGGTTCATTTTCAGACGGCCTATACCATCCCCATCCTGGCCTTCGCCTTTGTGTGCCACCCTGAGGTCCTGCCCATCTACACAGAGCTGCGCAAGTATGTTTGTATGATGCAAATCTGCTAAGTTTTGGAAAAGAAACCAGCTGGAAAGATGAACGCTACTGTATTTGCTTTATGCTTGGCTGATCATACCCTAGTCACATGCATTGCTTTCACATTTTGAAATGAGTTGGCACTGCTTACATGATATAGCATGTTACTTTAAAGTTATCACCCTGCTTTGAACCACTAATGTTGTATTCCTGAGATTATTTTGGATGTGGTATTGAATCTTCATAGAATATGTTGTATTTTTGTATTGATTCTATGTTTTATTTATTTATTTAATAGTAACTGGAAAAAATATTTTCTACATAGACATGATACAGTAATTTGACAGTGGATTCCTTGTGTTTATGTATGTCACATCACTTGGCAATGTCTTCTGATTTCAGTCCCACCAAGAAAAAGATGCAACATGTGGCCAACATCTCCATTGCAGTCATGTACGTCATGTACTTCCTGGCAGCTCTTTTTGGATACCTAACTTTCTATGGTGAGGCCTGATCGTCCTCCTGTTGCAGAATAGACTCCTGTTTTTTCTCTCTTGTCTGTCTCTGTGTGTATGTGTATGTATCTGTGTGTTTTTGCTACACCACCTTGTGTTGCTTCTTCATTTTACATTTGTGCTCCAGTTAAGTTGTTTAGTTATTATTCATTATATTACAATTATTTTCATACTAGAATATTTTATGTTCAGTCACATGGCAGATATGTATCTATTTCCTCTAGTGATCATACTTTAGATCATACAATAGCCATTTACACTGAATGGAGATGCTATGTTACTATTATTATTTATACTTTATATTTGTAAGTCATTTAAAGTACTTAAGAGTTTTGAAATTATATGATATGATATAATATAAAAGCGTTCGTCTGTTTGGAGACAGGTTCATCATGCTTATGAAACTTTTCCTGTACATCTTTTTTCCAGGTGAAGTGGAAGCAGAGCTGCTTCACACTTACAGCCGCATTGACCCATATGACACTTTGATTTTGTGTGTGCGTGTGGCTGTGCTCACTGCTGTTACACTCACTGTGCCCATTGTCCTCTTTCCTGTAAGTACAATTTAAGCAGCTACATTTTATACTCAAGGTATTTTCTTCTTTCTGTAACTGTACATTGTTTGAAAACAGTAACAGCCTTTTTGATACTCTAAGGTACGGAGAGCGATTCAGCAGATGATGTTTCCCAACAAGACCTTCTACTGGCCCCGGCACATTGCCATTGCACTAATTCTGCTCACTTTCATCAACCTGCTGGTCATTTTTGCACCCAACATCCTAGGCATCTTTGGGATCATTGGTAGGTTATAGTATCCGTGCCAAGGTGACAGATAAGTATCAACATATTCAACAGATTCAGCACCCTGTCAAATCATCTCTTAATACTCTGGAACAGCTACATGCACCCATCACTGCAAATTTTAGAATGCTGCAAAGTCTGTAACATGCAAACGCAGTCATTTTCTACATTTGAAGCCTAGAGAAGACTAGAGATCCCAAAGTCAAAACATGCTTTTACTTAATTACTTGCAATTAAAATTAACTAGAGAAACATTTTATACCGTAAAGGGTTTAAACTATGAAGTGACAAAATGTAAAAGTGAATCTAAAATCTAAAGCCACAAAGATGTATGACAGACCAGAGGCTTGTAGTCATAGAGGAATCATATTCCAACCTGTATGTATAATATAAATATTAAGTATTTTGAGAGCAATAATAAAATACTTGGAGAATATTATATAGAGAATTAGTTTCTTAAATAATTCTTTGTGACTTATGCTTTTCAGGTGCCACATCTGCTCCATGTCTCATCTTCATCTTCCCTGCTGTCTTCTACATTCGTATTGTACCAAAAGAAGAGGAGCCGCTGTTCTCCTTGCCCAAAATTCTGGTAAGATTGAAATGAGAATAAAAGAAAATCTAGTTTTACTCATGTATTTTAGTTTAGATGAGATTGTGTTACATGAAATTGATTAGTGTTTTAGGTTTTAAAGATCTGAAATTGTTAATTAATTTGGAAAGAGTAACATGTTTTAAACAGCAGTGAAAGGACTTTATTTTTTTTCAGCTGCATTATTTGAAGAGACGCTTTTGAAAAGCAGTGCTTTGCTGCCCTCTCTGGTTGAAATGATCAAATCTCTCACAACCAGTTGAATGTGTTCAGTATAATTTCATGTACCTCAACCTCAGTGATGTACATGGTGTTATCAGTTATAAAACACTTAAATATTGATATTATTTGATCGAAATAAAAAATCTATAATCTAATAATGTTTGTATCTCATATGTGTAGAATCACTGAAATATGTGGAGGTTACATGATGACAGAGCTTTACTATGAAGTTACTGTAAATATTGTGACATTGCTTAAAGATGGTGCATCCAGTTAATGTTCCAACAATGACTTCCTGTGTCTGTCACCCTCACTAATCACTCTCTCCTCCAGGCCGCCTGTTTTGCTGGGATTGGCTTCCTGTTTATGATAATGAGTCTCAGCTTTATCATCATTGACTGGACATCAGGCAACCATAAAGCCAGCAGTGGTCACTAGGTACCACTTACTACGACACTTTTTTTCATTAAAGGTTTTATATTGTTGAATTATATCTGATATGTTATGTTGTACTATTAATGTTTTTACCTTGGATCATGTTCGATGTTAAGGATTCCCCATTTTTCCATTAGAGAATATTGGTCACAGAGGAGGAGTCTGGAGTTCATGATAACTTTTTGTCCCTTTCCAAACACTCTCACTCAAATGACTTAACATTGTACTGTACATCCTGCCAAATAGCGACTGCTGATGCAGGCCAGTAGACTCTCTTGGAAGGCTGCTAGTGAATTCACTGAGAGAACAGGTGCATAGAGATTGATGTTGACACTTGAAGGCTGTGATGTGACACAGGTGTAAAAAACAGACAAGCAACGATGCTGCTGTCT
Organism: Helostoma temminkii; assembly: GCA_900302695.1. Lineage (NCBI taxonomy): Eukaryota > Metazoa > Chordata > Actinopteri > Anabantiformes > Helostomatidae > Helostoma > Helostoma temminkii. Next base: position 88,013 of record OMLM01020823.1, on the reverse strand, counting down.
TTATACACCTGTCCCTGTGTTGTTTGTGAGCATCTGCCATCCTTTGCTATCCCTGCTTTCCCCAAGATTATCTATGATCTGCATGCTGCTACTCACATTATAACAATCTCAGACATCTCCCTTGTTATAGCGTCTGGAATGAAATCATAGACAATTATTTTATGATTTTTTATTATGTCTATTCATATTATGATTATTATTATAAATTATTTGAATAACTGAATCTTTGCAATTAGGTGCACCTGGGAAGGAACAAGACAGTAAAATCCATTGCACAGACAGAAAGAGCAGTCGAAAGAATAGTTCAGCATTTTTGGGAAATTCTCTTGTTTGTTTTCGTGCTTAAGTTACATGAGAAGATTTACACCTCTGTCATATTTGTATGGTAAATATAAAGCTACAGCCAAGACGTGTAGCCTTTAGTTCCAACTCATTCTCAACTTGAGCTGCTGCTGTTTATTTTAAGTTCTGGTGGTGTTAAAATCATCACCTCTGACAGAGCAGGGTGCAAAACCACAGAAAGCAAGTGGTTTAGTCTTGTTAGCACATTTTATTACAACATTCCTACACATTAAGCTCTAGATGTATAAATCATGTCTACTTGATGAAAACCTCAGATGATGCAGTATGGACTTATGATCCTCAGCTAATGCTTTCTGAGGCAGGTTTAAGGTCAGGATAATTTTAAATAATTTGTGTGTGCTGACCACTACACAATAGATTGCCTTTATTGTGCAAAGATTTTTTTCTTTATTATTATTACTGTGTACATTGTACTGTGTAACAGTGATGAATGGTACAAACGCCCTCATCAGTTGGTTTGTACAGATGAAAGTGATACATGAAATGAAGTTACAAGTCAGTGTTCCTCCTCATCAAGCCATGATGAGTTGATGTGTTGTTTCTGAACATTTCACTGGAAGAAGAGATAACCAAAACATGTATAAAACAACAACAGGGTGAATTAATGTTTTGTGTTTGTAAATATTCCTGCATCCAGCACAAGTTTGATCCATGAAAGAAATGACACACGTGGGATTACGGTCTCTTTAATAGTTGCAAATAGCAATGGTTAGCAATAGCACTATCATTGACAAGCACAACTTCTTGTAGCCTTTAACAAGTTGAAACACTAATTATTAGAAGACATATATAAAACATTGTCCCATTTGATTCATATGCATACATGGATATATACATAATGACGAAATCTGCAATGTATTGATGGTATAATATGGATGTGTTATGTCAAATAGAACTTGAAATAATGTTAAACTTAGCCTTCCTGTGAGCCCCTGCGATCATTAGCTTCCTCCTCTGGTTTGTTCGGTGGATGAAAACAAATTGTTTGTGCTGTTGGAGGTTATTCAAGTGTCTGTGTTGTTTAAAAATAAAAACATGGCTCCACTGTATTTGATCTATAGTATTATGCATTTGTATTGTTAAACCTGGACCTATACTCTGATCAGTATATCAAGTATAATGCAAGTGTTTGTCTCCTACCCTTGATAGAACAACTGTTTTAAACTTAGTGTTTAATGTTTATTCGAGCATATCAGTTGAATCTGAATACGAAATGCAGGATGCAAAACCTGTTAATGATTGTGTTTTTCTTATATTTGTCTTTTATAGTCAGTGGTATATCATCAGTGGTATAGTTTGGGTCATTTCAGTGACTTCATCACTGCTTGTTGGAAGACAGCAACCTGCTAACTTGGAGTTGTTTATTTTTTAATGATACAATATGTCACAGCAGACTACAGTGAGTGATGTGCTGTATGCATAACTGAGTGTTGTCTTGTTAATTTCTTACACAACAGTCCTCTTTTAATCCATGTTAATTTTGTTAAATCAGACATCTGGTTGTCTTTGTTGTCTGTAGGCAGAGGGAATAATCTGAATCAGCCACTGTGTTTCTTGTTGTTTCATCAATGCAAAGGTTATACTATATAGCTAGTTCCTAGTATGATCTTAATTTTTGGCTGTATGTATGAAAAAGCCATTTAGTAGATTTAATTATTAACATAACATGTTTGTCAATTAAACATAAAAAAAACACAGCAAAATGTGCAAAAATGAAATAGAATAAAAACAAAGGTAACAAAGTGAGTGAATTTACTTTATTAGTGGCTGATACAAGATGGTCCCTGTTTAAATCTCAGTGTTGTTAGTTTCTCTCTTTGTGTGAATGATTGAATAGTAAGATATTAAATACTGACATTGTTCAGCATTTATAAATAATGTATATAACTGTATACCCTTTATATTCTATATGCATATCTAGTTTGTATAATGTAAATAGGAATTAAATTTTAGCTCAATTAAAAATATATAAATGTAATCATTTTCAAAGTGCTTTTAAACCTTTTTGTCCTTCAATTCATGTCTATTTTCTTGTATCTCTATATATTTTAATATGTTGTTTTCAGTATTGTACTGTAAACAATGTTGCAATAAAGATAATGAGGTAACATAATTTTCATCTGCTGTTTGCCAATTAATACCTAGCTTTATGTGATGTTTATAAGATATTAGTGTGAGGGTTTCAGTAGCACCCTATATTTTTAAGCGTGTGTGAAATTAATTTCGGTCACCTTGAACCTATAATGTAACCTCCGATTTAGTGTGATCGATGGAATTGGATTCTCCTAGTCATATTTCAAAGTGTCCTTGGACAAGACACAGAAAGCCCAAACTGTAGAACCTTTAATGAAAGCTGTCCATAACAATTTCCAATCAAAATCGGGATCAATAAAGTATTTCTGAAATTGAAAAACAAACAAAAATTTATTTGGTTTAATGTTCAAATGTGTCTCTGTGGGTAAAAAGGACAGTCTTTTAATCTTCTGTCAAAGGGTCAGGAAACAGTCCACAAGGTGACACTATAGAGCTGTAGAAATGAGCCAAGGCGCTATGTGCCATAAAGCAACGTAACCATCTTTATAGAGTGTAATGGGCCTGGTTTGAGTCTCCTTTCTGACTTCATACAGCTATAGCTTTTAAATTCTAATGTTCAAAGGCTGATGTGGCTGTTATTACCTCCAGTTATAACAATTATAAGCATAAACCCATTTGGTTTGGCTCATACATCAAATTATTTACAAGATTTACTAAATTAAGAAAGCTGTTTCAATGTCTGTAAACAGTCTCTCTATACTGACTGAATATAATATATAACACAGCTCTCTCATGGGCTTACAATACGCGGATCCCGTCACCTTCACAGGGAAGAGGAAATAAAGAAAATCCCAAAACATAATACAATGTACACACACATAATCCAGATTTAAACTAGGTCATTTAACATCATTCTCAGTTTCATCCAAATAAATGAAACTGGCGTTCCGAGGTCAAAGACAGGATGGCAGATCAAGACAGAGATAAACCTCTGGGTCCATGTACTGTCAATTGTGTGTCCTGCTTATATAGAGTGCACCACCACTGGATATTTCATAGCTCGAGACTACATTTCCATGCAAGCTACATTATGATATGTCAACTAATGGACAGGCCAGATGGACATAAGATTAGAAAGAGTTTAAAGAAGATCCTTTCAGTTTTGAAATAATAAGACAAAATATTACATAAAAGAATTTATCTTTGATGTTGAGTGTGTCATTATATGAAACTGATTATCCAAATGTTGCCTACCTATAGACCTACATCCTGCAAACATCTCTCATTAAACTCCATGGTAGGGTAAAGTTTAGATGTGACATAATAATAATAAAACATCCGTGAACATTTTCAGCTGTATGGCCACAGATGATGACATGATATGGTCAATGAACTGCTTCCTGGCTGCCCATTGCAGAAATAGCTATCTTCACTCATAAGCAGCAGTAAAACAGGACAGCAGAGTTCTGTGTTTGACTGGTGTAAAGTCACTGGATACATTTACTCACATAATAGCCTACAATAAACATTACAAAGACAGAGCAGAGATCCTTTCAGTATAACACAGATCTTTTTGTCCTGGTCCATGTGTGCATGACTGAATGTCACACAGCATCCATTCGTCCATTACCCTAACCTACTGGAATCTATCCCTGCTGTCACTGGGAGAGAGGCAGGGTACACCAGTCTATCACAGGGCCAGCACATACAGACAGACAACACCAGTCACCACTTATCCTAAACTGCATGTCTTTGGACTGTGGTAGGAAGCTGCAATATGTGGAGAAAACCCAAACAGACTCAGGAAGAATACACAAATTGCACACAGAAATGCTCCCAGCCAACCGGTGTATTCAAACACAGGTGGCAACAATGCTAACCACTACATACAGCCTACTGCAATGAGTCATACAACGATGAGTGTGTAAGTTGCCATTTTTATGATTTCCTTTTCTGACTACAGGCCAAGATAAGGGGATCCTCTCCACGTTATAAATTTTTTTTCCTATTTCTTACTTTTCTTGGATCTTTACTGTGAATATGAATCTTGACAATTTGGCACACAACGTCTGTAATTTCATTTGCTGTAGAGGGTAAGTTAAACTGAGCTCAGTTTAAATTTAAAATGTGTGTCTGTGTGACCATTATTTGTGACACTACAACCACATACATTTCCAGTTAGGTTGGAGACATGTTGTGCTCTGAGTGAGTGAGAAGACATATGAGTAAATAAGTCAGAGTGCTTTATGGAAAAATCACATCAGACATGCATTATTATTCAACACAGTGACGCCCTGACCAGCCCACACCGTCCTCATTTTGTCGTTTAAGACTCTAAAGCGTTCATTTGTGTTTTTGCAAGACGCAAACAAAATGAGACTCTAATTCTGTCTAGTTTATCATAATAACTCACACATGAAGCTTGACAGATAGCGCCTAAAGGAAGCTGACTACATTACCCAGAAAGCGCTCGGAGCATGCGTTTTTTTTCTTCTTTTCTGGTGAAGGTTGTCCCTGCTGCTGCTGCGTCGAGAGCTGGGAGGTGACGGCGCTGTCTCGCTGTTTGTCGGGCGGAGGGGAACTTCACGGCGGCTACGGGTGTGGCTTCAAATGTGATAAATCTCAACGCGAGAAAAAGAATGCGCCACGGCATTAGCAACTAAAACAAAAAACATATACACAACAGATAAAGATAAATATCTTCTGGAAAGTGGTGCGTGTGCGCAGGCAGTCTAACTGGCACCAGGAATCAGTGTGCTCGGGTTTCTCATGCTGGAGTACTTTTTTTTTTTGCTGAACTTCGTGGCCCGTTTTGGCGTGTTTAACCTGCTCTGATGGTCTGCTGGAGGAAATACCGTATAAGCTAAAAGTCCGTCGTACTCACAAAGTTGGTCAAGCTTTTTTTCCCTTTTGATACACGACTTCTCTGCGCTCATAAGAAAACCACCAATGCTGGGGAACTGACTGGAAACCTCGGAGTATCCAGGAATTTCATTAGAAACTCAAGTTCACCTCGCAGAAGGAAATAATTTGCTTTATGATTTTCGTCTGCTCTCTCGGATGAACGGACTCAGTCAGGTTTGTCGCCACTCTTCAAAAAGGGAAGTCGCCGTACTCTACTTTAACCCTTGTTTTTTTAAAAAAAGGGTCGGACTCAGCTGTTAATCTTTTTCCCAGGTGATATTTTCCCACTAAGCAGCAGACCTGAAGCGTGCACTAGGAACCATGGGCTGTACAGTCAGTCAGGAAGATAAAGCCGCGGCCGAGAGGTCTAAAATGATTGATAAAAACCTGAGAGAAGATGGAGAGAAGGCGGCGAGAGAAGTGAAACTACTGCTGCTGGGTGAGTCCTGTCACAGCACTCGCACTTCAGTGGCTGCAGAAGTGCCACAGTAATGGCCACATCTAGAAATGTTTGTACAAATATAACAGACACAAACTAATTGAGAGTTGACTTAACTGTTGCCCAGTGATGTTAATAGCACACTAGCATTTATTGTTAGGCCTTTATTGATACCCTTCACAGTCATGAAAAGTGCTCCACCAGCAACACTTCTGAATTTTTTGGGCCTCCTTCATCCACCTCCTCCAATGCCAGTCCTGTGAACTTGACCTGGCATTGTCCAGTTCCTGTGTTTAAAAAGTAGCATGTCCTTGTGTACTTAGCCTTCATTCTAGGCTCTGTTTTGACATAAACATATGGGCTTTGTTGAAAACGTTTGGGTTAGTTTGCTGTTGAAACAGCACCCAGGAGAACATTTCCTTGTATTGCAAGGTTGTGTGGAAATTTGTGAAATGCTAAACCCGGGTCAAAAATTAGCTGTCTTTATGTTTGGACTGTTTTTCCTCCCAGCATGCAGGTTGGACATGGTGAGGTCTGGTGACAGTAAGTGGGCTTCTGTTTGGATAATGGGTGAACAGCCCTAACCATTCCCCTTTGAAGTGTCTCTCTGGTTCGTTTAACTTTCTAAATCATTGGGGATGCTACATACATCTACAGGACACATCACTGTTTTAAGTTCATCTTAACTCCACACAAAATCTTGAAGTTGGAGTCAGATCAGATTAGAAACCGGCTTGTTGGATTACTTCCCTACATTGGGACTACCATTTTCTGTCACCTCTTTTTTTTCTTTTCTTTTTTTTTTTGGAACAATGGTACTTTAAGCTTGAAATCCTTACTTGATAGCTCAGAGATGAAGAAAGAAAGCAATTATTGGTTGCCTAACAATAATTAATATCAATTAAAAAATGAAACAATTACATTCCCGCTTCAGTGATATGTTTCATCCCAAGCTCATTGCTTTACTAGAAGTTACTCCAGTTATAACCACAAATGTGTCAATGTAATTTTCTAAGCTAACAGTCACATTGTTTGGATAGACAGTGATTTTATTGACACACCTTGCTGAACATATGCTCAGTTTCAAACTGAGCTTGAGGACTGTGAGCAGAAGAATCAGACACAAGTAGACCCTAATAGACTTCTTCATATATGACATACAACATACAGCAGGACTATTTATTTTTGCTTAATTTAGTACCACATTCAAATAGAGTGTATTTTATTTATACTATAGTTTGTTTAAATCCAAAGTAATTTGGATGCTGTTTTGAATACACACAAAAATCTTTGCGTTTATTCAATACAGACTCTTTTTTATGACATTCTGGTGATCACAGAATCACTAAACTGATTTGTCATCCTCTTTCCTGACAGAAACCAGAAAATTCTACTTAAATTGATAGGGAACACGTACTGTGTTTTTCTCTCCTTGGTCTTTGAAGCAACGGCTGATTGTTGAGTTGTGCCCCTGGTTAGAAGGCTAATTACATGCTCAGCTCTGTACAGCAGGTTTCATATCAGTAATTACCATCCGGTGCAGCGTGTGAGGGGTGAGAGGAATTATAGGAGAGGTCTGAATCAGAACGGAGGGTTCTTGAATTTGAGCATGAAGACGTACGTCATACAATATAATAAATAAATAAAAGTTTTTACTATACTAGAGCAGTTTGAAAAACAAGCCACAGCATGCATAAGCAGTGCCTGGGTGTAAAACTGGAATGTTTTGTGAAGGATTTCTGGTTTGAGAAGTGACATTTACATATCAATTACCCGGAGGGTAAATGCGGCGGTTCATTCATCATAATATCTTTGAGACTGAACAACTCTGATTTTGTACGCTCTTAAAGTGTCTGCTTGGCTTTCTCTTCTTACTCTCCTGCTAGACTTAACGTAACGCCAATGCCTCCTAACAAAAAGAAAGGATGCAGTTTTGTCGCTTGCAGTCGTAGCTGAAATTCTGATCTATTTATTCAGTAGCAGTATGTGTGATGGAGGTGTGACATCCTTTGAGAGGTGCTATATCACACTTCCAGGTATGGTTTTCAGCACTCACATCTGCCATAATGCTTTTTGTTGGAATAGCTGGGAAAAGTCTTGCTGCTTGCTTCACAGCATATTATTAAGCAGTCTATCCAATCAAGTATAACTTTTGAATTTTAGTCCCATGTCCCTCATGAAGCAAACTCAAGAAACGGGTTGTAGAGTTTAGGTTGAAGAATGAAAGGAAGAGCCAAAAATGATTAGTTATTACATGCAAGGAAACTCTGAATTGTTGCATTTCTTCCATAAGCTGAGGAAGTCTAACCACAGAAAGCATAATCAAAATGTTGGTACTTTATATTTTACTTGGTGTAAACAAACTAATACAATTAGGAATTTCCATGGCAACTGCTTTTATCTAATTATGCTTTAGAAAAAGAAGTCTGTATTCGATTGTTTGTCTTGTTAGTTGTTCCTAGAGAAAGCCATTAGTTAATGTAGCAGGGAGGACTTCATTCTGTTTTCATTAACAGGAAGCACTCATATCCAGGCTTCCCTGCTGATTCTAGTCTTTGACTGACATTGAATCCACTCACCCACATCAAAAAAAAGTTTCACTTTTCTTTGGATTCACTAACGTTTTTTCAGCTCAGCACAAATGAAAACGATGCACTCAGTCTGTGAACATGAGAACACCAGCCTGGTAGTAGGAAATATCTTTGCATGATTCACTTGTCACATGTACGCAGCCACACAGAAACACACAGTCTTTATTTACTAAAGTGTTAGCTGTACATAAATGCATTTGTGCAATGCAGTGCAGTAGTCCAGACATTGTGTTGAGGATATTTTTGATGTGTGTGTACTTGCAAGAAATGCCCAACATGGTTGTTGCCACAGTGTCGAATTGTCTCGGATTCCATTACACAGGTCCTCGTGGTCATTGTTTGTAAGGCTGCCACATGTAACATTGTAAGGCAGATATACGGTTTAGCCTGCAGCTGGTTTAATTCATGATGAAAGAAACTAATGGTTAACATAAAATGACAAATGACATTGCTCATTGCACAAGGTGGAAATATGGTATCAGTGTTTATAAGCTAATAATAATATTATGTATGTGTGGATAAAGACTGAGTTTGTGTAACACTGCCACTATGATTCTTTTTATAAACACTTGTCAATATTATGAAGCAACATTGACTGCATTTTTAACCACAGATGTAAAAAAAACATAAAAAAAATGATTTGAAACTCCTCCACTTTTATGTCTGCACTCTGCCGCTCACTTATTAATCTGCATACTTTAGTAAAGCGTTGTACAGGAAGCAGGCGAATGGCCTTCTAGCATCTAGTGAAGTTATACACTGCTCATAACACTAAGACGCATGGCATAAGTGGTCTATGACTGTAAAGCTGACACAGCCACAGACATTGGTTATACAACCATAGCCACTTTTGGTAAACAACCAGCTGTCTTCAGCTGTTTTCTTTAATTTAATTTAGCACTCATATCACCAGCATTAATGTTGCCAGATGCATGACCCTAAATACATATATTTTCACTTTAAAAATTGAGAAACGTGTTCCTTTGTAATATTATATGACTTGTCTTTATACATATCTGTTTCTAAACTTGCTCTCCTCATTTCCTCTTGACAGATGACTAAAATATGTTAGATTGCATAAACATATGATCTCTTGCTGACAGGGAGAATAATATTTTATTTGCATATTTCACTAGTGCCACACTAACAACCATTACTAGACAGTGAAATTAGAACCTGTCTATTCGTATCAGTAATGGATTTTCCTGGAAGCAGTGCTCATCAGATAAACCTAAGGTATAAAAAATAGATGGTGGTTATCTTTGCAATAATGGTCTTTTTAAAGCTTGGACAGTAAAGTAATTCATGACACTTCAGTCTTTGTTTGACAGAAGTATGTTTAAAAACATGCAAATCTGTTTTCTATAAATTACCCTTACCACTAAACAGAATGATCTAAATCTAAATGCACATTTTTTTGAGTGACTGCACACAGTCTTCTCTTTGAAACATTTTTTTTTAAAAATGTATTTATTAATTTATGTGTGAATTATTTAAAGCATTTCCATGTTGCAGTAAAAGAACATAGTCAAACAGTGCGGGGTGTGCACCTAATGTCACTGTGTTGTAACTGTCAGAGAGTTTCTTCCTGTGGGTTCCTGGAGACAATTGGTTACCTTCATTTGTCTTAAACGCTTTGGTTAGGTAAGTTTCTCAAAGCGGGGCACTGCAGACACAGTATTGATCTGAGAGAGAGGGCTCATCGACTAACTCACTGCGAACTAACTCACTGAAACCTGAGTCATAGCTCCTGTGATAGTACTGTAAGAGAAGCAGGGAACTCGAGCCTCTGTCTGATCTGATTCCATTATTATCTTTTTGTCAGCTGGTACGCAGAGGTGTGAGACGGGTCTGCAAAATGCTTGAAAGCTGCTCCTGTCAGCACCAGTTCTTTTTCTATCGCATCTCACACACATCCAGGTTACAGCATTATAACCTGAAAAGGCCTCCAGTAAGGAACTGTACCATTTAGAATTACAATTTTAAGTGTTATTCTTTCAGTACTTGTAAAGTGTTTAAAACGTTCCCCTTAGGACAAAGTGTAACTAAATTAAGTAAGTTTTAGAACACTTTAAAGCCCAAACTTGAGTTTGGTCCAGTACAGCCACCCATTTACTGTTGATAGTCATGTTTGATGACTGCACCTGGTGACACATACTACTGGTCAGCCCGTGAGGTCAGCACTGCATACTCCCTCTTATTAAAGTCAGTAGAAGAGTTTTAGTGGGTGCCAGGTGTAATTACAGAAGGCTGATTATAGAGATGTGTGCTTCTCTTGAGAATCAGTCAGGCTGACCTGTTCCACAGGTATAAACAGCTCTCTGTGTGTAAGTGTCTCTTCTGGCAGCAGGGGACACGTACATAGCTCTTCAAGAAATTTCCCCTGAGCATCAGATACAGTTCTTAGCACTGTGTTTTAAACCATAGCACCATTGGCATCATGTGCAATTTGTGATATTTATTACATGATCTGCCACCCCGTGCTTTTGGGTGACTTGACCTTGTTTACTCAACAGTGCGCAGAACAGTGCTGCCCAATTAGTTGTATGACGCACTGCATAGCAGATCTGTCAGTGTGTATATGGTCTGAATTTCGTGCAATTACAGAGCTCTGAAGATTAAGTCTGTTCCTGCAGACGGCATGTCTCGCTGTGAA
>OMLM01020823.1:37605-63961 GCA_900302695.1 Helostoma temminkii | reverse complement strand
AATAAAATAATAAATCATATAAAATATATATAAATAAAGAGTGTAATTCTCACAACAATAATTCTGTGGAAGTTGCCTGACTATAGAGATTTGTTGGATCTAACCCAAAGCATAAACAAATGGTAAGAATGCATGACAACAGTTGACAAAATTTGCATATGAGGAAGAAGGAACAAAAATAAAGCACACCTGATATAAGAGAGTTTGAGACAAAGAAGAACCCTGGAGATACAAAAAGAGAAAGACAGAACAAAAATTAGAGCAAACTAAGTCATATTGAAAAACAACCCTGGGTGATGGGCGCTCAATGAAATGTTGTTTGCACTGGAAGGATCGTGTTCTCTTGAGTGATTGTGATGATGTAACACATGCATGGTGCTGCTGGAAAAAATCACCTTCTATGAATTTTATTTTTCACTTTGATTTTTGAAATCATGAATTATGAGAGGTGTACTTGTGGATTCAACGAAATGTGAGCACTTTAATATTTGAGGTACTGTGGTTCTCAGATTGACCTTGACAAAGACAACCTCTGCAGTTTTCTCTGACTTCCTGTAGGCAAAGAGGAGGAAGTTTAACTGCTTTTGGCTCATTGCAAGAATGTCCCGTACTATTTCTTGTTTTACCTTTAACAGCAACTTGACCGGTGTTTAGCACAGTAAATGTGTATAGTACCTCTTAATGTTACATATTGCTTTTTTTTTTTTTTTTAAACAGGCAAAGCATCAATATCAGTGTTGGAAGACAGCTGTGACCTGATGAGAGCTTGTCATTGATAGGCTTTAATCTGTGAAAGGAAGTGAAAGAGCAGCTCTTGCATTTGACTTATTGCCATTGTGGAAAGGCTTTTCACAAAACATATCAGTTTCCAGTGTGAGTGTTGAGCATGATATTCCTGCAAAAAAATAAAAAAATTGTCAGTGAATCTGCTCTGGACAAATCAAGCTCAACAAAGGTGAAAATGTCAACAGTTGCACACACTCTGCAAAGAGACCTTATCTCCACCTTTTATTTATGGCATTTCCTTGATGAAGCCAGTAGGCCCAGTCCCCAGGCTGTGTTGTCAGGGAGTTGTTGTTTAGAGTCAAGGCATTACACTCAGTGTAACAGTGTTAATGAATTAATCTGCTTTGGGTGGTCATCTTTGACTCAATATTTGATGACAGTCTTTGGCATGTCAGCTTTAGTGAACTGCAGTTGTCGACACATGGAAAGATCCAGATAGCTTAGGGTCTCAGCTCTCTGGTTACTATGGCGATTATCGCTGGAGCAGAGTGTGTTTTGAAAGCAAATAGGTCTGTTTTGGCACCATAACCAGCTGGGAGGATGTCACTGACAGCAATGAGGGCGAATGTGTGTGTCTGCACGCGCGTTTTAAAAGTATATTTCTGTGCTGGGTCTCAGTTTTGGCATCAGTTTTGTGGTGTTTGGTGATCAATAATAATGACTTTTTAGATTCTGGAGAACTGCGTCCATCACGCTGGTCAGCTGCAGTGAGACAAACCTAAAAGAAAGGAGAATAAACAAAGGGAAAGCAAGCCCAACAAAGCTTCAATGAAGCTTTCGTAGACATGCTGGTTCAGGGCAAGTGTGCGCACACAAAGAGCTCTCTGTGAGAGTGGTTGTGCTCCATATTCCTGTGGGATACTCACTCAGTCACACACATAGATAGTCCACACTTGTGGACACACTTAAAAATCTTTGTAACCTGTTATATGGACTTTTCTATTCTACATTAAAGAGCAGAAAACTATTTTCATTTTATAAATGTCTCAGGGCTAAGAGTTACATTGCCCTTTATATGATACATAAGAAAATCAGTATTTCAAGACCTCTTAAACGCATTTCTATTTTGACAGTTGTCTCAGCCATGCTGGAGTTCATTAAAGGTATTAGAATGAAACAGTTTCAACTCTATCATGAATTTGGCTGTGCTGGTTATTTTTAAGTTACTGTTATTTATGTTTCCATTCTGAGTCTGATCTACTAGTTCTCATGAACACTATTAAAACAGATCACCTGTCTTGGATATACACTGTGCTGTTTCTGAACTCTGGGCCACTTTGTACTACACCATTAAGATAAACTCTGAACCCTCTAAATCCATGTCCTGCATTTCTTTCCATAATATTTACAGCAGATTGGTAGAAAAGGGATTAGTACCAGCCATGTTCCGAGAAGTGTGGGTCCCTATCTGGCTCATTCTCTGCTGATTGGGTGTGCTGCCTAAAGCGAAAAACTACAGGCCTGCATGGTGTTTCATGTAATTTAATAACACATATGGATCGAAAACATTTTAGGTAGAAAGCTTTCATATTCCTTAATTCTGTACTATTTAGTACTAATCAAATGTTCTGTTAAAGCTGTAGTAGCCTTATAAATGTTGTCACACTATTCTACTGATCTACAGCTGGTAATAACAAATGAAGATGTGTTGCCAGCCAAGACAAGGAAGAAGACTGCAAGCTAAGCAAAATTTACAGAAAGTTGGTCAGACATTGTAAAGTAGTATTTATTATACAGTATGTCTTGAGTATGAACATACAGTGATTGCAATTCTTTCCAAAATGCAACACTTCTCTCAGAAAATTGTTCAAATTGCAGATGTTTTGGTACTGACACGTTTATTGTTTTTGTTTGCACTGGAACAACACAAAAAACTGAAAAGAAAAGTCTAACTTGATAATAAAAAAAAATCACACAGAACCTAAAACTGGACTGGACAAAAGTATTGGCACCTTCTCAAATTTGTAGGAAAAAATAGCTTTTCAAGCATGTGATGTAATTTGTATTTAGACACACCTGTGGCAAGTAACAGGGCATGGAGAAAAGAAAATGTGAACGTGTAAAGAGTTGTCTGTGGATTTGAGAGAAAAAATTGTGAAAATGTTCCTGTGTCCACTGAGCGTAATATCATGAAGAGGTTTACAGCCCATGGCACTGTAGCTAACCTCCCTGGACGTGGACGAAGAGCAAAATGAATGAAAATTACAATGAAGGATCGTTTGAATGGTGGATAAAGAACCCCTGACTAACTTTCACACAAATTAAAGCTGATGTGCAGACACAGGTTACAACAGTGTCAGCTTGCACTATCCATCTCCATCTGAATGAAAAGGCACGCTATGGTAGGAGACCCAGGAGGACACCACTGCTGACACAAAGGCATAAAAAAGCAAGACTCATGTTTGCCAAAACTTATGTGACAGAACCACAATCCTTATGGGAGAACATACTGTGGACAAAAGTAGAGCTTTTGTAAAGGACATGATGGCACTGTTTATAGAAATGAGGCCTTCAAAGAATAGAACACAGTCTCTACAGTCAAACATGGTGGAAGTTCAAAGATGCTTCGGGGTTGCTTTGCTGATTCTGGCACTGGATCTCCTGACTGTGCTACTGGTATCATGAAATCTGATGATTACCAAAGAATTTTGGGGCGCAGCGTAATGGCCAGTGTCAGAAAGCTGCGTCTCCACCAGAGTTCATGGGTCTTCCAGCAGGACAATGACCCAAAACAAACTGCAAAAAGCTCTCAGAAATGTTTACAAACAAAGCGCTGGATAGTTCTGAAATGTCCAGCAATGAGTCCAGATCTGAACACCTGTAGAGAGATCTCGAAACAGCAGTTGGGAGAAGGCATCCTTCAAATCTGAAGGACCTGGAGCAGTTTGCAAAAGAATAGTGGTCCAAAATTACAGTACAGAGGTGTAAGGAAATCATTCATTGTTACAGAAAGCGATTGATTTCAGTTATTTATATTTATAAACACTCACTGTCAAAAGTATGTAGAGGATGTGTTAAATTTGCAGTAACACAGAACCAGTATTGTGAAGTCTTGGATTGAGAGGAGTTATTGGTATTCCTGTAAAAGGAGGCCTGTGGATGATGAACTTTAAATACAAACAATTCATGATTATTTAAAAGTTTAACAGTGCTTTTCGTTGTATATTTTTTGTTTATTTACGAATTAACTTTTGACCTAGGTGACAAGTGTGATGGAATTGTGAAGGGATGGCAAGTATCTCTTCGACAGTTCAGAGATAATCATAATCGCATTGTCAAAGAGTAAAGTATGAGTAAAGTGCAACTGTCTATCAACTGCCACGGTTTGAATGACTGAAACAGCAGAGCAGCTTTAATGAATCTGCAAACGAGAGAAACTGACTGGAGGCCTCTATAGGTGGTGTCATCAACTGTCACCCCCGCTGATTTTACTTGTCTTTCATGGTGTCATGCATCATGACTATGTAGGTTTCTAGAGGTCAGTCAATGAAATGCATGTTTGGTTCTATGTCTGTAACATAGAACAAATCATCTCTCTTGCCTTCTTTTAATCAGTGAAAGCTGTCAGCAAAGCAAGTTTCAGCATGTATGTTCTTTGAAAATGTGTAAACTGTTGAGAAGCCTCCCATTTCAGCCCTCCTCTTTCTTCCTGTGTCTTTTCTCACTTAGCAAGTTAAGGGTTGCTATAGTGACACAAAGAAGGAATAGACTTCCTGTCTAGTTTCCTGTGGTTAATTGTGTCATCTTTTGGCCTTTTTTTTATCCTTTACTATAAGATTTTTTTGATTTCACACTCTACTCATCATATTATAGTTGTACATTTATAACCCAGACAGAACATTACAAGTTTACCTGCTGAGCAAAAAACACAGAAACTTTCAAACGTGGATCTCTGCACAGTAGTTTTGAAATGTTGGTCTGTTTGTAAAATGTATTTTAAAGTCTTCCAACCACGTCTGAGGACTTATGTACATATGCACATATAGTGAGATTATAATTGCAACAAATAAAACATTGCTTTATTCATTACAGGGTTTTAAAGTTCATCTTGAAAGAAAACAAGTTTTATCTAAAAGTTAAAAACTGGTTTCAAAGTCACAGTGTCTCAGTTATGCTTGAATTGAAAAGCTGAGCGATGATGTTTGCTTTGACCATGTCAGGTGCAATGGTCAGGTTGCACCTTTCATGTCTGCAGGCTTCAAGGCCAGAGCAGCCTCTGATTGCTAGGGATGTGAGAAGGCCAGTCATCACAGGTAGCCTTGGTCGCCTCCTCTGGTCTTTGATCGATGGCCTTTCAGTTTGAAGTAATTATCCCTGGCCAGGCCAGACTGGGAGACTGGTGACTTGGTAGACTGCACAGTCCACACAAAGGTGTATAAAGCAACAAAATGCTGATTACGTGTATATGATTTAGATCCACAGCAAAGGTCAAAAACTGTCCTGCTGAAATGCCATAGGAATGCTTTTGTTGAAAAAAAAAAATACACTACAGTATCAGTATGTAGAGAGTAGGTCTGTCTCAGCAAGTTTAAATGTTGTTTCCCAATTTTTAATTTAAGGCCAATTGATATGTAAAATTCAACATGTCTTTCATGGATATGAAAGACAAGATACTGGTAATGAAAGCTTAATGACTGCCGCATTGTGTGAGCTTGACATTTAAAATAACAAAGAAAGCTGGAGGTAACAGAAAGTTATGTTTTTAACCACCTTAGTTTAAACAAAGAAAATTGATTGCACATTCCTTAAGTGTGCAAAAGGCAGTAAATTCACCTCAGCTTTGACTTCTGATTTCTGGGAATCACTGTTTTATTCTACATTTTCTACGTTGATTTGCCTCCAGGTCTTGTCTGAAATATGAGGATGTATTATGACAATATTCAGTAAACTTCTGATTTCACTGTTGTCTCAGCCTATGACATTTGTTTTGTAGGATTATAAGCAAATGTTTATACCATACGTCTTTCACCTCTGATTGCATATACACATTTTGATTCAATCCATAATTCATTAAACATTTTCCTTTGTCCATCTGTTTGTGTGCCTTTAAGTGTGAATGTGTGTTTGAGTACAAAGGTTAGTGCAGAAGAGAGGTTAGTAATGGATGCATGTATAATGCATTGCCTTTACATTTCCTACTTGCCCCTCCCTCGTGATGTAGAAGATTCTTCCAGTGATTTCCACCACACTGTGTTCATTTATACTTTACTCTTTGCCAGTTGAAAACAAATTAAGTAAAAATGCCACAATAATGTGAACAATGTAACAAATTTATCAAACAAATTTATGCCATATGCCAAGATTTTTATTGGTTATATAATATTCTTCTTGAAGTTCAGCTTCATTGTGAAGTTGCAGCTGTTATATGGACTGCTAAAGCCAGTGAGAGATGCTAAGCTCCAGGCTTCGTGTTGCTGCTTGAAGTTAGACTGAAGCTCAAATAATACTTGTATGGAGTTCTTACATCTCTGAGAACAGGGCAAGTACATTAGGAGGCATAACACATTACAGGTGTCTGGTGAGCTGATAGCTGTCAGTGTTAATGCATCAAATTCCTAGACACTAAACCCACTTATGCAAAACTGGATCACTTTCACAGTCACAGGTTTTATACTGTACAGCATATTCAAAGTGAATGTCTGTGAATGTCTCTGGGCCCTTAGCTGGGAAAGAGGCCTGAAATATCAGCCATCAAAGATAATTGTCAGTGCTAATTTTGAGTCATTTTCAGTTTGTAGTGGTCCTGCATGGACATCTGTTGACATGCCAGTGATTTAAGAAGCTTGCAGTTGCAAATTCACTATGGGGCCCCACACCAAAAGTTTCTTAATGTGTATGTTTATTTTAGAAAGCTGAACACCTTTGTGTACTATTCAACTAATGTGTTGATTTAAATAATGGATAATGTGCCTACATAGTATGGATATTTGTGTTTGTGTACACAAAGGAACTGTCTTTCTTTACCGTTAATGCAAGTCCAGGTCTCTAGTTAGGGCACTAACAGAATGTCAGAGGTCACGTAACACAATCCTAACACTGACCTCACTATATGCCTACAAGATGTAAACAGAGATTAAATTATGTGAGCATCAAAGTGCAACAGAGATACTGGGACAAAGACACATGCATTATGGCTTTCAACAGATATAGAAGAGTGTCTTTCACCTGATTTCATGCTTGGTTATATGAAAATGGCCCTGTACCATTTAACAATCTTTTTTTACTACCTCAGTCTCAAACCCATGCAAACACAAGCCATCCTTGCTCCTTGTCAAAGTTTTGGATTGACTTGATGTCTTTCGACCAGTTTGTTCCTGTGTTTTTGTCTTATCATAGCGATTACATCAGTTATCACACCTTTATCATCAATAGTGCAATGTCAGATGAAAAAAATGTGCATTACCTGAAAGACACAGAAAGCCTGAATTGGCGTTAGTGGTGCTTTTTTCTAATTTGATTTGTAGCAACAACATGGCCAAGGACGCACACTCCAGATGTTAGCACACATTACAAATTGCTCGGAGGCTGTAGACTTTCTATTTGATGCCTCTGCATACACACAGTTCAAAAATTAACATCAATTATGAATTCATTCCATCTGTTTGGCTGCGGTTACTTCTTCTTGCGCTGTAAAAGACCTGATAGATACTCCTGCATACTGATTTGTACAAATAGTTTCACTACTAGAATTATATGATGCAATGAGAAAGGAGGGCCACTTGGAAAAAGGTCATGAAAGGAACAGAGCAGGATAAACTTCACCTGTTTTAAATTTTTTTTATCAGCAAATGATTTATGAGTCACGTGTAATAAGATTGGTGTCTGATTGATTGGAGCATCCTTGTTAGAACCCTCAGACTGCAGGTCTGCTGATGGTCGTAAGGGAGGTACAGACTCCTCCTGTGGATTTGTTGGGTTTTTCTCTAATTCTGTAATGTCTTGACATCACTCTAAAAAGTGCTTTGCGTTTATTTTTGCTGTGATTTGTCGTGGCTTTTTACTTACTCGCTATATTCCTCAACAGGGACTGGGCAGTTAATTTGGCACTTTTTCATCCCCTCAGGGCCAAATCTCACTCCTTTGTTATCTCCTACAATTGATGGTTTGCTGTCCCACTCCTCTCATTTTACCATCACTGATCCTGTCCTGTCCCTCTTTTACCCACCTGCAATGTGCAGTTCAGCTTCATGTAGCCCTATTACTTTCTATCCATTCCCCGCAGACCAGAAAGAGATAGATTACCTGCTCAACATCCCTTTTTTATTTATCTATTTAGTGAAATATATAGTTTTCCTAATACATTAATAATTACATTAATAGATTTGCTTCTGCATGTTTGTGTGTTCTTACATGCTGCATGTGTAGATACAAAGCACCCTGTCACACAACTGCTACATAGTTCCATCAATTTTTCTGTATTGTTTGTCATCTCACCATCAAATGCAATAAATATGGCATTTCCTTTCTTTTTCATGTCTCTAAAATATTGATGAGATATATATATATATGATTAATTAATTATAACCATTATCGGAGCTGGTGAGCACTTTCCCATGCACAGTAAAACGTTGGAGCTTAACATTCTGGAGATCGTAGTTCTTCCAAACTGTTCTTGCAGCTCTCAATCAAATCACCTTATTATAACTGCATCACTGAGTGGTAAACATGCATATTAGTGATTAATGGATTATTGATTGTTAGTCTGGCTAGTAATGGATTATGAAAATTTGCATCCTTGCACTGCATTCCTTATTTGAGGGTTATAAAGTGTCCCTTTCTCCCTCTGCTATCATCAGTCTTTCCTCACATTCACTTTATACACATAGAGGAAATGGATTCTGTCTTCTCGCCTCTCATTCGTCTCTGCTTTGGCAGCAGTTGTCAGTGTGCTGTCCAGACTTGCTCTTTGCCCGGGGCATGATAGCCATCTGTTGGAAGAGGCTGAATCTCTCCTTCCCTGTTTTTCCAACAGATATGTCTGTGTATGTGCGTGTGCACGTTTTTTGCATTCATAATTGTACTCATGTTCATGCAAGCTGCTTCCATTTCCTCATTGATCTGAACTGAGAATAGGAAGTGGCACATGTGTCTCTCAGAGGGCCTCTGGTCTCGAGTCTGGATTGGCACATTTCTTAACACGAAGCTGAGAAGAACAGGCGGCTTCAGGCTGCTCACGGTTGATGTGTAGGCGGACGAGGACAGTAAGAAGAATGTTTTGAGAAATGGTTGAAATTTAAATTAGATGTGCAATAAAGAAAGAGTTGCACCATTGGGAGATTGTTAAGTCATAATGCTTATTTGTTGCACAAAAGACCCGTGTGTGTCAAGAAGTTCAATATGGCGAGGCAGCTAACTCAGCACTTTCATTATTGTTTTTCCTCCTTTACTCTGTCCCATACTTCTCTACCTTTGTTTCCTTAAATTTCCCTCCTTCCTGTATCTTATTAGTCATACATTTTGATAATTGATATTAATACTAATAACCTCTTCACTTTTCCTGTGTGTACTGTATATTTGTGGAGAGATTCAGACAAATCAAGCATGCCACTGTGTTATTTGTCTCAATGTGTCTCAGGCTGCTGCAAGTGAGAAAAGAGACTGTGAGAAGCCTCAAGTAAGTGAGAAGCATAGTTTAACAATGAGATGAGTTTTGCCTGCACTGTAACCAGTATTAATCAACCCCAAAGAAACTTGAAAAATGTCATTCAAGTGACGTCAGTGTTTACCTTTACACATTTACTTTATACTCATGGGTCAGCTTGACACCATGGAGTCATATATTTATTTATAAATGGGGTCCATCAGATGCAAATGTCATTTTTTTTCCTTGTTTACTCATTGTCTGCGACCCCAACTCGCTCACAGTAGCTAGTATGTCCCCATCAGTATGTCTTCCATGGGCAGCTGTGAGTCTCTGTGTTGCTAGGGCGACCTATTTCACTTTGGGTCAAACTGTTGGTCGTGACTCTGTGGTTTCGCCAGTGGCCATTTCTTCCACTGGCGGCAGGGCTCGCTCTTGCTCTCGACCTCACTTTTACTCTCTGTGTTTTCGCTGGCAGGCATGTCTTCAAAGGGCACCTGAGCTTGCTCTTTCTTGGCCTTGCTCTCAGTCTTATTCGGACGACTCATCTCGCTCTGGGTCTCTTGGTCAATCTTTGTTTGTTTGTTTGCTGATGAACACAACACAAACACAGAAAGCTATATTGTTTCTATGGTAGTGCGTAGGTCTTGGAACACCTTGCGGTATAGGAATGTAACCAACACAAAAACCATTCCTTTCTGGATCCCCTGCTAAATAAGTGGTCTGTGAGGAATTATCCTTGTCATTTTTTTTACAAGGTTGACTCTCAATGGAAACGGAATATCAAATCACCACAGTCGTTATGAACCTTTTTTACATTATGATGGATGAGCCCTAAAATATTCTTTTGCTCTTACCGTTGTTTTATTCAACTTCGTAACTTTCTATAGTGGCAGTATGAAACAGTAAAATGATTGTCTCAATATTGCATGTGACATTCATTTTTCACACAGCACAACTGATGCTTTATTAATTTTTCGGTAAATACAAATGCCTACCATAGCGCATCAATAATTACACAAAGTCTGTTTTATATATTTTGAGCAGGTTGTGTTTAAAAGATTAGTAGTGGGAGTTTAAAAAAATGCTTTGCCTAAATGACTATTGCAGCAGTGGGGTTTTGTGATACTGTATTGTTTTTCAAACATGTATCAATTAAAAATTTTTATATTCAACAATGTATGGCAGAGAATTTTTTTGTGTGTGTTGTGTTTAAACTAAATAGATGTTCTGATTGTATAAAAAATGCTTACAGCATTGCAATATACAGTATCTCAATATGTAGAATCATAACTCCTGTATCGTGATAAGTATTGTATCGCGAGGTTCTTGCCAATACACTGCCCTAAATTTGATATGTATTTTCTGCCCTGCTTGTGTTGTAAATGCTTGGTTGGATTCTATTTATATTTAACATTTAAATGTGCAATTTATCTGTCCCTATTTAAAATTGCACTTATGAGTCATTTCACTCTGCCCAAAAGTAAATTTGTTTCAGTACCACATTGATACTGTGGTACTGAATTGGGAACTACAGCAAAACCGTGAATGATTTAACTAAGAGGTAGTTGGGATTTTACTCTTTAACTAGTCAAGCTCAGAAACTACGTTTATAATCATGAGAACTGAGAGAACTACTTTCCTTTATTCCAGCCAGTCTAATCATTGTCTGGTTCATTGTCTGAACTCATTTTAGAGTTGGAGATCTGTTCCTCTCATCAGCAGTGGAACCTCTTCAGTCATGTCCCTTTAAACATTTTCTCTGTTAGTGGCCATAAAGTAATTTGCTGTGGTTGGCAAAGGCACTTATCATACTGACTGAAAGGAGGCTGAGCACTGTGAACTCTAGTTCTTATTGGAATGGTCCTGGCCTAAACAGCGAGCCTGTGTTCTCAGCCAAAGGAGGCCTACACTGCTGCCTTTGTGTCTTATTGGGAGTCCCACCATGGGTCACACTTGCTTCAAACACATTCACATTTATTCACACAAGCCTTAATTACTGTGGTAGTTGGACCTTTTAGAAACTGTTACATTTTAAACTTGATGAGGCTGTGACTGCAGGATGCTGATGCAACATGTCGTCACTGCATGAAGATAAAGAAATAAGTTGATTGTTGATTGCAAGTCTTGACACAGAGCAGTGGGATATACACTCCATTATTTCTTTCTTTTTATGCCTAGACTTGTCATTTTTATCATGCCTCACTGAAAAACGAAACTCTAGACACAGTGAGAGCATGCCAGGAATTCTCACAGAAAAGCTGGCTGATACACTTCTTGCTCTCATTAGGTTTTTATCACTGGTCAAATGTGGGAGTAGATGAAGCTCCGTCAGTTCTCTCAGTTCCTATTTCTGGAAAAGAATACTGAAATTCGCTTTAGTAGCAGGTGTAGTGTATTTAAAGAGTTTTTCATTTTTTAGGCTTGTTGACTAACCTCTAGGTACCAAGAAAGCATCTTGGTGATGTACTGATGGCTACTGCATCCTTCGGCGTGTATCATACATGAAGAACAATAAATCACCAAAGCATTGTATGACTATAAAACACAGGTAGGAATCTGGACCAGTGGTAGCACTGTGTGCACTAGTTGCTGTACATGACTGTAATATTTATACACATTTGGTCTATTATTGGATTTTTTTCTCCATCTAAAGCTTAACAACTATGCCAGATAATTGTACTTGACAACTAAAACCACCTCTTTACCCAGTTTGTGTTAGACAGTGTTTCCCTGTTATAATAATAATTGTTATGCACAAAACCAATAGGCCTCACATTGTCTATAAATACAAAATTTATTTTATCAGCTTCTTTTGTCAATGCTTAGATTAATGAAACCACCAGGAACCCTGAGAATAAGTGCTGTGTTGATATGGATCAATGTTTTCTTTCCTTTTTTTTTTTTTTTTTGCAATTAGCGCAGGTTCTTTAGTCTGTGGCCACCTGGGACTTGATTAGGGTTGCTCATGTTTGAATGTGATGTGCAGGGGGGAAGCTATCCAAATAACGGACTTTACTGACTCAGTTTAACTATCATCTGACCTAGTTGTGTCAGTGTTAATGACACCACCACCTCTGAAAACAGTCCATGCATCAGGGGTCATCATGGGTCCATTTCCACCCTGCTGCAGCTGGACCACTGTTAATCATGTGGTCATCCTGGCACTGGTTCCTCTGGCACCCATCTCTATGTTGGTTATGTCTGTTTGCCCATCACATTGTTACCCATCTGTAATGAGGCAATTTCCTGAGTCTTGCTGGGAGGTTTTCAGAGTCCTTGGTGCTTTTTTTCTAGTGTGCAATATGCACATATACAGAAAGATCATTTGTAAGCATACACACACAATCATATTATTTTTGGTATTCTTATTTTTTCATATTTTGTATTATATTTGTAAGTGTAATTTTAGCTGACATGCAAAGGCTGACTAATCTCATTGAGATGGACACAGAATTGGCTACAACCCTTATGTGTTTCTAAGTTGATAGGCAGTGGACAGTATTTATTTTCTTGCAAGCTCAACTTTTCATGCTCTGCTCTGCATAAGCAGTCCCACGGGCGCATGGATTGCTGAGTAAAATGCATTATTGCAGCTTTCATTTCAGTCCAGTGTGTTTTTAGAAGGTGTTGAAGGTCATTTTATCTACATTTTAGGTTTGATCAAGTTTGAGTTTAAAAAGTAAATGTACATTTTGTTGTGCTCTGTTATGATGACAATAGTGCATCCAGTCACCATGAGTGAAGAGAGGGAAGCTCTGCAGAACTGAGTCACAGAATTTTTTCCAACCAATACAACCAGTATTGGTATTGGTGCAAGTATCAATAGGTCATATAGATATGTGTGTGTTCATGCAGCATTAGCTACAGATGAGTGGTTGTTGAAAAGCAATATAATCAGTGGTATCATTACGATTGCCCCAGCCTTTTTATTATAGAACCACCAGTAACATACACATTGCCCCAAATTCTCAGTTATTGCCACTTGTATCATCAGCGGCCATAACGAAATATTCCTTTATGATCCCTTGGACGTATCAGCTGGCCTAATAAATGTGTATGTGTGTGACCATGTTTTAGTGAGATAATATTTTTTAGAAGAAACAAAGTTCACCCAGTCTCATGGGAATAGATTTGTATTCTCCAATTTGTTGTGCTTTCTGGCATTTTTTAAGATTACAGTCCTTGTGTTAAAGTCACTGTCATGTGTAAAGACAAACAGATTGTTACTTCAGACAAATTGTTTGAACTTCTGACAGATTCCAAACTGAGAGTACACACAGTCTGCAGGGACGTTAAGTGTATTTGTATTGTGCAGTAACTAGAGCTGCTACCTTATTTGTTAAGCAAAGCACCGGTGTCACCATGGTATGTACCAAACTTCACCGCTCATTTCTAACTGTTAGCAGCAGGTTTGCTGGACAAACTCCAAAGGGCATATTTACTAGTTTGAAGAGAGTGTGTGCGTGTGTGCGTGCGTGCACGGTTGAGAAAAGGATTTCTTGCTTGGCACTGGTCAGTCAGATTCATTAACTCATGGGTCTAGAAAGTATATATTAATAGTTTGGCTCCAGACCTTTATTTCCTAGATGTAAGTAAGTAGAAAGTTTTACACAGTCTGTGAATGTTTAAGAGAACACTGATTTGATGGGCTTTCAGGTTTAAATCAGCATTTTGTAGTGTTGGCCCCTATTTTACTTAAATAGAACGACCCCTGTAATTAATGGCACAAATTATTTGTTCTTAAATATTCCATCTGTGTTGTGACAACATAAATGGTATAAGCTGCTTCTTTGAAATCAATGAACCTGCGTTCTAGTCATTTCCACTTTAAGGGAAAATTTGTTTATGGTTTCAATTCACACTCAAGGTATGCAGTGAACCACATAGCTTTTTCTTTTTTCTTTTTTTTCCCTCTTTCTTAACAATATGGCCCTAGACTCTAGCAAATACATTAGTGCTTCATTGCAGTCTGAATTGCACATTGATTGGTAGAGAGAACGAGGACTTCAGAGCCTTGATGTGGATGTAAAATTGAATTCTTAAAATGTCTTAATTTCAAGGCAATCTGCATATTGTGTTTTATTAGCTATCTGAGCTCATATATGGAGGAGTAGGAGCTGACAGCTGTCTGTGGAAGCTATGTTGACCATTCCTACCCGGGGCTTCACTGTGCAAGTGCGTGCTGCATGCTGTGTGGTTATGTATTTTTAAGGGTGATCCCAGAAAGACTTCTCCCCGGGCATGTGCAAGTGGAGAATGTACTGACAGACACCCCTGGGTGTGTGTTTGTGTAGTGTTGGGGTCCTTGTGGCAGATGTGCTCTCTTTGGTTGCCTCAGGCTGTTAGACTAAACACAGCAGAGAATTGAAAAGCCCATATCTGGTCAATGTATGACATTTCCATTAAAATGAACCATTATAAAGTGACTTATCCTCAAAGGAAAAGAGGCTGATAAAATGTGGCAGGTGGTTTCTGGGCCTCCAGAGGTTAATAGTGGCTGGGATGTTTCCACTGTGATATTTAGATGCTATTATATTACCATTAGAATTCAGTCAGAAAGACCGACAGTTACAGCTACAGAGGCAGAATTCCTTTAGGTATAAAGTGAGAAAGAACAAGACTGGAGAGAACATCCACTGTTGGTTGTGTATTTACATTTTTAACCTCTGTTTGTTTTTCTTTTTCCTCTGCAGGTGCTGGAGAGTCAGGGAAGAGCACCATTGTGAAGCAGATGAAGTGAGTGAATACACATTGTTTTGCTTTTCCTCCCATCTTTCATATTGTGCACAGTT
This sequence comes from Helostoma temminkii, assembly GCA_900302695.1. NCBI lineage: Eukaryota > Metazoa > Chordata > Actinopteri > Anabantiformes > Helostomatidae > Helostoma > Helostoma temminkii. Next base: position 48,799 of record OMLM01020823.1, on the reverse strand, counting down.
AAATGTATTAAAACAGTTTTTTAAACAAACACGTATTTTACTATTGATATACTGCACAGGCATGAGGATTTTGAAAACACTAATATAAGAATGAAAGTATCTTTTCAAAAATATCTCAGTTGGTCTTCTGAGTAAAGCTATCATTAGCTGTTAGCTCTGTATTTCAAAAAGACCACTGTGTCTTTGGCTTGGGCCTGCTCTTTTCATAAGTTTTCCTTATGGCCGTCAGAGCATATGCGCTGGCCATAGCAACAAAAAAAGCTCTGTCTCACTAGGATAACAACAAAAGGTCTGTATGGAACAGCTGAGAAACAACATGCCTTGTCCCATTTTTCACTAAATTTACTAAAAACAAAGGTGAGCTGCATCTTCCTTTGCACTATCACATATATTTTAGGAATATATTGAGATGACCCCTCTCTGATAAGTGAAATCTTCCAGCTAGTTGACATAGTAATATTCAATATATTCAGTTTGGTCCTTAGCACTCCTTGGCTCAGATTCAACAGTCTGGAAATAGGCCATTAGCAGACAATAAAACGGGAACAATTATTGGCACATTTATAGAGAAAAGCCACAATTTTTACCTGACTGAACAAATCCAGAGTGTCCAATCAATGTGCATATTTCTTTTGTCTGTAGTCTGTACATGTGGCAACTATCACAGCTGCAGGATAGAGCCAGAATTGTCTTAAGCTACTTTCAAACAAGCACTGAGATCCTGAACTTCTCCAGACTTTACCAGGGTTCGAGTCAGTCGTCCCAGACATTAAACAGACTTTGTGAGCCTCCGAGTACAAAGTCCATGTAATGTCTGTGTGAGACAGCAGGTAACGCCTTGCCGTTCACCCACCAAAAATGGCCAAAAAAAACCACAGCCAACTTATCAGCCCCTTTAAGTGTACTTTAAGCGAGTACTCAATTGCATGTGCAATCTTAAAAGTTGCGTGTTTCATTCGTGGGTGTTTTGCGAGTGATCTAAGCAAAATTTAGGACTGACCACAGGTGCAAACATAGTGCAGGCAGTTGTGTTGAAATGAGGATTTTGTATCTTTATTGTCATGGAGAGTTTAGAGAATGACGAGCTTAAACACAAGAGGAAATACATTACAGTGACTCTTTTGCAAGATGTGGTCAGCAAATGCTCCCTAATAATGCGAAAGTCTGTAGTGGCCTGTAGCGCATAACTCCAAAATTGGTCATAAGACAGACAATGTGTTTTTGTTTTTTCTTTTCATTTCAAATATGTTAATGAGTGGTAAACGCTCCTTTTCAACACAATGTTTAATTTCTTCTTTGCATCCTGCTTGCTAAAATAAAACACAAGCAGGTTGCAAATCGCTTTCGAGCTTGATAAATCACATTGCATGTGTATTTTCGTTTTTTTTCTTGTATTATACACAGAAGCGTCCCACTGTGCATCTGAACATAAGTGAATAAAGTGTCTTTAAAGTGCAGTGACAGTAATAGCCTTTTAGGTGCTGGTTTTAGTAGACTTATTTTAAAAGCGTAAACTTCTCCCTAGAAATAGTAAATCATTTTTTTCCATGACTCATTATAATCCCCTTTTCTTAAGTCAAGCCTTGTAGTAAGTATAGTGGTGGTAATTTCGGATGTTGTTGCTCCACGTTTTTAAGGCTCACAGAAGGCTTTGATCTCTGATGTCTGGGTGTTTGTTGATGTGGGTATGATTCACAGCTCCCTCGCCTGCTATCTCCATCTCATGGACACTCAGCCGTTCGAAGCTTTTGTTTATATAATATAGTTTTTTCCAGGCAGAATGAATGTGTTGCAAGGTTTTGTGTAGATTAATGTTACTTGACTATAATAATCTGGTCTGTTAGCAAAGTTTACTTAACTTAGCTAATGTTTTCATTAAGTCAGTTTATATAAAATATTTGCATTACATGGTTCCCCAGCTAACAAGCTAGTTATATAGCTCTTTTATTGTTATTAGGCAAAGTTGACACTGATGTTATCAAACACAATACACTTTCTTTTTAACTTAGTTAACAAGTAGCTAAAATCATTTGCCAGAATATAACATTTCATAGTTCAGTAAGTAGCACAGGTACAGGTACCTTCAGACTGCCTCCAGTGCAATCCATTGGGTGAATTTATATTCTTTCTCAGAATATTTCTTAAACTCCGCTGTGCTACGCAGAGCTGGGTGATAAAATGATAAATATAATTTTAGTGAGATAACTTTCCTTGATAAAACTTTAAGGTTGATACAACATAGATAGAAAGCATTCCATCCATGTCTTGACAGACAACATAAAAAGCAAGTGATAATGAAAATAGTGCCAAACTGAAATAGTTGTGGCTGGAATGGAGTTATAGCCGTGTCAGGTTAGGTTGACACACACAGCACAGAGTGTAGGAGTTGCAGCTTGTCGATGTGTGTTTGGGGTTCCTGCAGCCTTTCACACCAGTACGTCAGGAGTGGGAGAAAAATAAACATGTTTTGGGTCCACCTTAATATCATTTGGGTTTCTGATTCAGTGAATATATTTCCAGTACTGTTTTTGTGTTTGTGTAATGTATAATTAGTCAGCGAAGAAATCCCACCATTATTGAAACACTAATTTGATAAGCTTGGTAAACATTTGCTAAGTACAGACATCTTTTCATCTGAGCTGTACAAAAGATCATGGACGGTGGTTATCTACACTGAAACAACAGTATAAACTTTTTTTTACTAATCCACTTGTTATTGGACTGTCTACTGTAGGTTAAAGTCCAAGAAACATATGAAAACTATTCTTGAAATATTGGTCATGCAATGTGGTTAATTTAGCTTCACATGTACAATACTGAGGGGAAAGGTTGAAAGTTTTTAAATCATATGAGTCATATGATTACCTTAACTGCCTCTCTCAGTTGGTCTGCCTCCTGCTGCAGTGTGTAACTGGTCTTTTAAACAAAAAACCTATAATAGCCTCACAACTGCTACTTAAAAAGTGGTTTAGGTGAATATTAAGAATTATTATTTCTAACAAAGTTCCAGTTTGTCAGAGTCTCTGAAAATATATGAAAACATGTGAACAAGCAACTGCTGGTTTCCTGGCTGTGTAATTTCAGTTTTGTCACTATCTCTCAAATCCTCCCTACTTGTCTTTAAAACAGGGGTTGTTTCTCCACAGCATGAGTGAATGAATGACTCTCATTAAGTTCCTACTGTCCTTCAGTGTTGCTACACTGACTGAACTTGACTACTCATTCAGATAGAGCTTTCTATAAACCCCTCTCATGTGCAGGTTTTCTCTATACTTTTTTGTCCAAATTGCATAATTTGTTCTCTTTCTTGGGATATTTCCTATCTATGTAATTGTGTTGTAAAGTCATCTGTAAAGGTTTATTTCACTAAAATATTTTGCTGTTAAGAGGAAATTATAAGTGGTGAAAAAGGCCTATTGAGCTTTTTTGCTCTCTTTCTCATCTTGGGTCATAAGGCAATCGGAGTAAACTCTGCCAACTACCTAAAATACAGAGAACAAGTGTAACATCGAGCGAAGAAGCTTTGCACAAAATCATTTTTCCTTTTATTTGTTGAATTCATAGAATTCATAACAAAATGACAATTATAGCAAAATGGCAATTATATATATTTTACAAATAATGGGGTGTCAGTTAATTTAATACAAAAGAAGGAAAAAATATGAAGATCATTGTGTCATGTCACAATGCAGTGACAAAGAGTAAAGTCACAAAAAGCATGACAGTCACAGGATATGACAGCATTGAGGAAGACATGTCAGTAATTCTGTTGAAGTTGTATTGAAAACCTTCATGTGGTTGTCACTAGGTAACAAGTTAACACAGCATTAATGACATATCTAAATGGGGAAGGAGTTGTTTTTATTTCAGTTTGTCTGTTTCAGTACTCAACAGCTTTCAGCAAAAGTTGTGCCAGGACAGAAATCACCAGTTTTATTTGTCTCAATTCTGACAATTAAAAATGTCTTGTCATTATTTTCTAAACTCACAAACTGAGTTCAAATTTTCTAATGTTGGACTAAATCCACGAATAGATCCTAGCAGAGCTATGTGCTCTGTGAGTGCTTTGCTAGTTGTATCTGTGTTAACAGCTCTTCTGCATACACAATGTGTTGAGGTTTAGAAAGCACAAGTTCTTTATATTGGACCTAGAGCCAGGCTTCAAAGAGCTCTGTCTCCATTTATACCTTTGGGCAGCTTAATGTCAGGTTTTATCAAATTTGAATATTACTTTCTATTTCTATAAGGTTCACGTAGTGTTTCAGTATCAAGTAAATCAAAGTGGATTTTATTAAATTATTAAAAGTATTGATTCTTTGAGATGAAAACATTGTGGGCTTTCAGTCTTCTTGGCTGTGCCTCAGTGTCTCACAGCAGGCTCACTTGCATTTTAATAAGCTCCCATTCAGCACATCACACAACCAATGAGCTTGCTGGGTGTGTGACTTTGGTCTGTGGGTTGTGATAGGCTAGAAGAAATGGTCCTGTTTGGTTTTCAACCCAGCAGCTTCTGTCTCAGCGCAATGCATTTTTTTCCTTTCCTCTCTCAACAGCTCAAGAATAAAGTCAATATTTTTTAGTGTCCTGTACCTGAGAGACAAAAAAAAAACAAACTAAAAATTTTATGAATTTTAAAAAAGTTCTGATCATTGACTGGCAGCACTAGACAGATGGTTTACATTTATTGTGAAGAACAAGACAATACAGTTTTTTTTTGCTTGTTTCTTTGTTTTTTTAAGGAAAAGGATTTGGCAGGAAAATCTTGTTATATTAGAGACTGTTTGCTGTCAAACATTAAACAAGCAAGATGTGCATTATTATAACCCTAGGTTCTCTGTTAGAGGGAACCTATTTTTTATTATTTTGTGTAATAATAACACCAGCACTGTTTTATTGTCACGTTGAGATTTCATAAAATACACATTGATTGCTTTGTTTTGTTTTTAGGATTATTCATGAGGACGGATACTCAGAAGATGAGTGTAAGCAGTACAGAGCAGTTGTTTACAGCAACACAATCCAGTCCATTATGGCCATCATCAAAGCCATGGCCAACCTCAAGATTGACTATGAGGAATCTGCTAGAGCGGTAAGTCTTATCACCAATATTTAAAGCAGGATATAAATTAACTGTTCGGAATGCAAACAACAATGCTGTACAATAATGTGACTGAAATTGTGAGAGGAACTCCAACTATATTAAATACGTTTGTATGTTTTACAATACCCTGGATATGTGAGAAATACTGTATCATAGCATAATCAATATATATTGCAGATACTTTTAAATACAGATGCAGTGTGGAGAGCCAACAAACCTGTTGTTAGTAACAAACCTTTAAGAAACTAAATGGTTTCTTTGCAGTTGCACTAAGTTAAGTGACATACTCTCCACTAATCATCAGAGCCCCCCACTGTGCATCAGCCTTAATCACCCATATCTAGCCTTGAGGATGGCAGCAGAAATTATGCACCTCAAGAATTTATCCTAAGTGCAGCATGACACTTTCTACTTGGAAATCAACTCTGGGTAGCAGATCCTTAAGATGGGCTCATGCAGTGTTGTGTATTTTCTGTCCCTGCATGAGTGTGCGTGGTGGTAAGGAAACGGTAAAGAACTGCCATTCACTGGGGCACCACCTGGAGAGATAAGATCACAGAAACAAATTCAGGCACGACACTTCTGCAACAAAGTAAATTACAAAACATAATAATCTGACTAGTTAAAATGCTGAAAACAAAATCCAACGGTTCACATACTTCTGCTCGTCTTGTTTGTTTCTCTTGCCTGCTCAGAGAGTGTAAACACTACATTAAAGAATCTGACCTACAAGACGCTTACTTTTACTGAACAGGAATAAGTAATAAAGCAGCATCAATTGTTGTAGTGGATAAAATGACTAAAAAGTATCTTTCATTTCAGATTTCTTCTCACGTTTTTGTAGATTTTTAATAGTTTAGTCTTTCCATATTTCACTCTCCTGGATGGCCTTCATTTATCAGAGCTTGGACAAACATGATTTTATGTGAAAGAGTTTTTTTTTTTTTTTTTTTTTACTGCCTGGTGTATGTCAGGATCGGCTCGCTAGCTGTGCATGACACGGTCTACAAGACAGATTGCAGTGTTTTATAAATTATTTTATTTGAGTTACACTTCCCCCCTGAAGTAGCCTGTAGAGAACTTTGAGTGGCCTGCAACATTTCACATATTTAATTTAACAATATAATATTAATCTCACAGTTAGAATTGAAGCCAGCCAAAGTCAGTGTGTGACTGAGCTGGTTTGTCTAATCTGCTCTCCTTATTTCTACATAAGGGACAATCTGAGTTCATCATTTGTCAAACATGAGAGTGGATAAATCCAAATAGTACTTGGTTCATTGCATTTGTCTGCTGTTGCTATTTTTTAGACATGTAACATTGGTTTGCCAGTAAAAACGTTAAGTTTTTCAGTTTTCTTCATTTTCTTTGACTCTACCTTTATCACAGTGTATGTTTTTTTTTATATTTCTCTTACTTTCCAGCTTTTGAACTATACTTTCAAACGTGGCCACAGAGTAACTTGAAGTCAGTGTCTGGCATTAGAGTTATAAGCAATGTAATGCACTTGATGAAGATGAAGGCATGTCCAAAGCCTGTACAGCCATGTATTAGACATTCTGCTTGTTGCATCACAGTATTTTTTTTACTGCCATGTGGTTCACAGTAAAGGGCTGTTAGCTTCCTCTGACCTACAGCTGAACGCAGTGGTGGGGCACACAATAGTTAACTAATAGTTAACTAATACATGGAAACTGGCTCTCAGTAGCTAACAATAAATGTTTATGTAACCTTTGTCCAGTATTGCATATATCAAAATGATGTGAATAAATTGTTGTTCTTGTGCTATTGAGGAGAACTGAAACTCCTTTAGGTTTTTTGTGTATGCACTGGCATATGCAATGTGGTTATACTAAAGTTGGTACAACAACGTTTCTTGTTGTTAAAGAAACACTGTCATAACTAGAATGACTAAATAGGCAAAACTAAGTTTATCAGTAGAGTGTGAGTAAAATCCTCTCTTCTGACCATTTACATGTAGTTCTGGGTAACTGTAGGTAAATGTTTTAAATATTTATATAAGTATCCAGTGTCCAAAAGTGTCCCCAGGGATTTTGTCATTTAATGTTTGCTGTGTAATTCACTGTCTGGCATTTGATGTGACTGTTTTTTCTAGGACACTGAACCTTAATAGATGACTTCATTACAGTGTGGTTTGATGGCACGTGACAGTGTGATGGCCCAGGGCCAGTGAGACATAAACATGGGCCAGATGACTGATCCATCAATAGTCCAATTTTATCACAATGGAAAATAATATATAAAAATAATTAAAGGTCTTTGTATCCGATTTCTTGAGAAAACATATGTCTTTATAGCAGTTATAAGGTTAAGGCTGAGCTTTATTGTGATTTCCACACATATGCATGAGACACACTGACACTGCCTTTTGTAATGGATGACAGCACAACATGGGCCAGGCAGTAAGGATGAGTGCAAAATAGGAAAATAAGTGCAAAACCCCCAAATATTTATTAGATGTAGGCTATGTTCACGTTGCAGGCAAAAGTGGCCTAAATCTTTTCTTTTTTTTGCCCATATCTGTGGCCCATATTTTTTTATAGTAGTATGAACAGCACAAGTGACAAGTAATAAAATCCATTTTTTTCCCCATTTGATATGTGGTTCTAAATTAAATACATATCTGATGTTTTCCAATGCAACTTCAGTCTGAATGGTCTGGTCGCATCTTTTTTCCCCTGAGATCAGTGTCTTGGCATGAGAGTGTGCAAACTCGCTGTCAGATGTAATCAAAGGTATCTGTTGACATTCTGAAACTTTGGATGAAATCTGCTTCACGTTATGGTCCCTCACACATCTACACACACTGTACATACATGACATCTCTATACAAAAGATAATGTTCAGAATGTTGCTGTCTTTTTCCGCATCCTTTTTCTTCTACTATGAGCAATTATCATTTGCTCATAGTTTATTCGGCTCACACTAACAAAAACTTGAAATGAAATCATACAGGCTCTCTTCAGCTGCATCCATGTTTACTTCAATAAACGCAACATTCTGCGTGTGATGTCACATATTGTTCTTCTGCGCATGCGGGTCACTTCAGGGCCGTCAGTTCACATTGGAGCCTGATATGTCACATTTAAAAATAGTGTGAACAGACACAAAAAAATCAGATCTCAATCTAAATCGAGCATTAAGATCTACAGTCTGAACGTAGCCTAAAACTACAGTAAAAATGAACATTTACAAACTCCATGGATTCCTGTGTTAGAGTGAGTAAGTTCCTACATCGGCAGCAATAACTTTTGTGTAACCTGTGCATTTTTGCAAACTTGAGAAGTTCATGGGATTTAATAGGAATGAAACTTATTAAAGAAAACAGGTCAAAAGAATTTCCACAACATTAAGGTGAGGTATGTTGGCAAGGCGGTTTGCTAACTCTTTGGATTTGGATTTGGAAAGGTGTCAACCACACAGGTTGATGCTAAATATTATCATTACAGTGAATCTCCATTGTGCCTTTTTTTTTTCCTTTGTTCCTTTTTCAGATAAGCCCCTGACTGCAATGTTTATCAGCTTTGCCTAGTGAAAATCTTTTTACCCAAGAGACCTACTGGAGCTCACTGTGTTTGTGTGCGTCTTTACTTGTCAGGATGATGCCCGCCAACTGTTTGCCCTGTCAGCTGCAGCGGAAGAACAGGGCATCCTGCCAGAGGACCTGTCAAATGTCATCAAACGGCTATGGACCGATGGCGGCGTCCAGAACTGCTTCACACGGGCCCGAGAGTACCAACTCAATGACTCTGCAGCCTAGTGAGTGCTCTAATAACAAATAAAATAATATCAAGTTTATTGAGGTGGTCATAGTGAGTCATCATAAAATTGCACATAGCTATTCTATATAAAGATAATGACTTGACTTTTAGTGTATCCAGAACGCTAAATTGCACATAATTGTCTTTGATAGTGTATTTGATTAATAAGCTATTTAAATGTATGGTACATATCTATATCTAATTGTATATAATTGTGTAATAATATAATCATGATTGGTTCTGGTAAAATTCACACAAAAACAATTTACTACTTACTGAGGACTATCTATGCTGTTTAAAGAGATTTAAAGACTCATTTATGTTCTCAGCAGATAAAAGATACACAGCACAGGGTGATGTAGCAAATTAAGCCACACACAGAAGAATATTAGCTAAATATTTTAATGTAATAAAAATGTTTCTTGTAATAGAAACACTGTCCAACTAGTTTGTGATCTAATGTATAAAGGCTATTCCAAAGGCAATATCCCCATCTCCATGCAGATGAATCACCTCACTCTCTTTACTTTTCTAGATAAAAAGCGTTGTTTTTTCGTCTCTTAATTACCTCAACGATCCTTGTCTCTGCCATTTGTTTTAACACTGTTAAAACGTACCAGTGTAATAACAGCAGAACATGAGGTAATTGAGTGAGAGGTTGATTGTAAGAGGTGAGAATTGGTTATCACTACGACCCTCAGAGATGCACTGCTGCACTGAAATGAAATAACGGTCTCAGCTGTGTTCACCACCAGACGCCTGCAGGCTACAGCAGAATTAACTAAACTGATTTCGGTTTAATACAAGAGGCATTTGACAGCTTACAACACCTCCAGATGTGTTGTAAGCTGTCAGGGGCATGTCATTTGTGTCACAATTTAGGGCATTATTTAGCTTCCACAGAGAGTGATGTTGTTCTGTTTATGTAGCCAGTATACTAATAACTTATACATCACTGCTTCACTGGTCTTATTAAACCAAAGGAGACCTGGAAGCATACTTCTAACATGGCCTTGCGTAAATAGCTGTGAGAGGGTACAATGTACCGTGTTTCATCAAGACTTTGCGTTTTTAGAGTGAGTTGCTATAAGGGAGGACTAAATGAGTCTGGCACTAGACCATAATCTATGTCTGAGCAACTGCTGAGAACCAGAGATGGAGAAAATGGAGTGAGAGGGAGAGAGAGACAGAAATGGCACAGCTCACACTAGAGATCTCTTTCCTCGCCCTCTTTGTTTGGAAGAAAGGGAAGTCACTAGACTCTCTAAGAAAAATGGGTCCAGCTGTCATTATTTGAAGGAACAAGCCTAACCTTATCACTTGTCTGTGTTTAAAAAGACATCACATAATCCACTGTAGTTTCTCACTAGCTGTCTGACAGGTGTTTACTCCAGTGGACTAAAGTAAATATAATGAGGTATTTCTAACACCTCTTGGGAGTGTAGTTAAAGATCCCCAATTAAGCAAAATTCACTTTTTAATCATTTTTATACATTTATATAGCTTTTGGGTGAATTTTTTTGGTTAGCTGCTTTTTTTTTTTTTTTTGGACATTTTCCTGTCTGGTAGAATCCAGCCCCAGAACGATCTGGTCCAGATTCTCCCCCTCACTGTAATCTGCGGGGGGCATATCATGTCCTTTATCCTGCTGCTGTGTTTGTGAGCCAAGTGTTGAAGCTGGTATGTGTTGACTGCTAAATGACAAGACTGAGGCTGATACTACATCCATATGCTGTGTTTTCAGTGTTCTTGGCAGTTTGTTGACAGAATCTGTACCCCGTCTTTACGACTTCTCTGTAACTTCACCGTAATCGGCAAATAGAAGAGGAGGGGAAGCACAGCTCAAAACCAGTTGTTCTAGAGACAGGTTCTGAGTGCAAAATTTCAGCCAAGTCAGAAACTTTGATCTGCATGTTTTTCAGGATGGATTTCATCCACCAAATCTTAGTTACACAACAGTGTTTTGTGTTGTTAAATATTATTTTGAAAGGTTTGCCTTTATGTGTCCTTTGGTACCATTATATGTGTAAAAGTGAATTATGGTTTTGTATTCTGTGCTTTTTTGCAAGCTTTAGCTATTCTGACCTGAAAAGTCAGATTCCTTTATTTAGTCATGTTTCCACACACACTATTCCAAAACAATATATAATATAGACAAAATATTGTAAAACTACATCAGAAATTTAATTGAGGGGTGTTCATCATGGCATCTGTCAGCCCTACTATCAGCCTTGAAAAACATTCCATTGCAAATAGAAGTATGCTATTATTTTTCTACTCAAGTAAAACTACTATGGTATGGTATATAATA
>OMLM01020823.1:0-26564 GCA_900302695.1 Helostoma temminkii | reverse complement strand
TTTTAAATGTTGTATTGTGATCCTGTTTTAAACTGGCCCATGTTTTTTTTCTCTTGCAGAAGCGGAGCTTTACAGATGAAAGAAACAGAAATGGTGAGTCAGTTTTCAGTCTACACACAACTTTTTAGATCTTAATCAACATACACCTAAGCTATTTGTAATAAACAGTAATGTTGAACTATGTTTACTTATATACCTTATTTATATACTTATATACCTATGGCAGATGTTGGCTGTGATGCTCCGCTTCAGATGCCTCTATTCTGTTAATTCATGAGTTTGTACACAAGTAAATATGATATGCATGACATAGAGATATCCAGTTGTTAATACAACTAATTATTAATCATTTTTGTTCATTGTAGCTATTTTGTATGTTTTATATGTATAAATTCCTTATAATTTCCTCATGTAGCCTGTGACATTTCCTGATTTATTCATGACCATGTTACTCTTGAGAAAGTCTCGAGGTCTAGCAACATCTAGCAGAGTTATGATGAGAACATAACAGGGGCAGAAGGTCTCGTCAGGGTCAAATGCTTTAATGGGCAGTGCAGACTAAGAGCAGAGAGGTCGTACAGGTCCAGAGGTTAGTGTGGTGACATGAGTGGGGGGGAAGTACTGTATGCTGTTGTGTTTGCATGAGTCCTGTGCTCTCTTCTGATGATTATGCTTACATGGATATTTCTTTGCACAGTCAGGAATGTACAGCTCTGTTAGAACATTTAAGTTAAGCAAACAAAGCTCAATAACTCTGATGTACATGGGATATGGTAATTACAAAACCAGGTGTTAGAGTGGGCTAAATGTTTCTTAAGTCTTTCACACACGTCACATTATCTCATATGTCCTGACTGAATTGTAGAGTGAGTCACTCACTGGCTGGTTCTGACCAATGAGCATATTATATTGCTAAAATCTGTCACTCGTGAATTTCATAGGCAAGTTGCACCCTCAGAGAGCCAGGACTCCTGCAGTTAAATCAAGTTCTACAGTTTCTCCTTGATATATTGCAGATGTTGTTACTGGCCTGGGTTGTCTCACTATGTAGATAAATATTTGAGCTTGGGCATTCATGCAGATTTCACTGCAACAACATCTGTTCGTGTTTTCAGTTGAATCACTCCTGATTGAAATAGGGCGTTGGCGTGGTGAGTAAATTAACGGACAGATACATTTGCTTTGTGTTGGTATCTGACTATTGAACAGCAGGTTGACTGCCCTTCACGATTACAATGAGAAAAAAGATGCTCACTCATTGGTTGAAACGTACCGCGAGCAAGTCCAAGCACGCCCATGAAACAATCCCAGTGCATTTACTCGACTTTTGTTGTTGTTCACTGCAAACTTTTGTCTAACTCATTGAACTTTTTGTTTCCACAGCTTTGCTTACGAGACTCAGGCGACTGCCTACGGGAGCACATGCAGTACATGATGAGGTCCCTGCAAGACCTGAAACAACTGCGGAAGGCCTGCCCTGCAGCCAGACGCCCCCTTGCTCCCATAAGCTGCCAACTCCCAGCATTAGCACGTCACTCCGCAGTGGCACGTGCATGTCAGCAGCGAGCGTTGCAACGAGAACAGCGTACCCGACTGCGGATGTCTAATGCCAGCACGGCCAGTACCTATGACTCTGCCTGCTGCCTGGCAAGTCCTCTAGAGGAGGAGGAGGATGACTCAAGCAGTGGATTGGGCCTGAGCCTCAGACTGGACCTAGCCTCTCCCACAAGTCACAAGAGTTTCGAGTTTGATTCAGGTTACTCTGAAGCATCATGGCAGGATGAAGGAGTTGTTCTAAGAAGGACAAGGAATGTGCGGGTTTCCTCCTCAGCGTGCGCCCGCACAAACAGAGCACCGAGCGGACGTATCCGACCTAAATCCACATCTGATGCCTGTCTAGAGAGGTGGACATCGTTTGAGGTCAGTGACCCGGAGGACTGGACAAACTCTTTACTGACAAGGGGACGCAATCGCCAACCTCTGGTTCTGGGAGACAACAGCTTTGCAGACCTCATACAGAACTGGATGGACTTGCCTGATTGTCCTGAGCCAACTGAACTGAGGCCAAATTCAAAACAGAGAGTGGGAAGAGGTTTCTTTGTCAATATGAGACGGAAACTAGCTGGGTTTTCTAAAATTGTAGAGGACAGAGTGAGGATGCGATCCACAGACTCTGCTCATGTTAACAGAACTGCCAATGCAACAAAACGTCTGTCCTGTCCAGCTGTGGCGTCTCAGCCCAAAGTCCCCTTTTTTCACCAGTCCCACACAGGCATTAATGAACTGGACTCAGACTTTTACCACTTTGCAGCCCTCATGAAATCAGGCAGCCGACAGCCCATAATCTGTAAGGATATCATTGGCTACATCTGACACATTGTTTCCATGTAAAGGCTTGGTTGGACTCTAAGTCACTTTATTTTTATATGAGATTTTTTTATACACTGTGACTGAACTATTGTAAATAAAGATGTTCTCATAATTTAAACTCATATCCTTATTTGTGTTTGAATCTTTCATGTGATACAAAATATTAATTTGTTAGAGTTTTGAATCCTCTGAAGACATCCGAGCATTTATTTCAGCACGGATCGTTACAGTCCGACAGCTTCTCCTCTCCTCACTCGCTTTTACTGTCATTGCAGTAAAACATTTCATGGATTCATTTATTTTCACGAGAAATGAAAAGAATACAGATCACTGAGTACACATGAGCTTGTAATGTAGATGCATGGTTTGTGTTAGCGTGTAATAAAAAAGATAAAATGATAATATCTCACATGTGCAGACTTGTGTAATTCCAGGAAGAATAAGCTTGAGTTGGATACATGAACATTTTATAATATATTTGGAGGACACTGGTTAGATACCAAGGGAATCTTGAATGCTTTTGAGACACTTTAAATGGGACAACAAGGCTGTTTGCAGGCCAGAAAAATCGGGGTATGCCTGATGAGGTAATTCCCCTGTGTCCAGGCAGAAAGAGGTGAATGGAGGTGAAGCAGCTGGTTGCAGATGGAGCTGAAGTTTACTCTTCTCTCTGCTTTATGGAGCATGACATTTCATGAGCACGCGCCTGCCTCATTTAACCTGGTCTCTGCTCTTACTGTGGACTAGCCTCACAGGTGGAACCATCTTATCCACACACATTGTCTAATGGTACTATTACTGCAGTATGGTGTACGCACCAAGATAAGTTAATGACCACTTCACCTCTGGCTTTACATGTTCCCTTTGTACATTAGTTTAGAAGAGAAATAGCACCAGACATTAGAAAGATAAAAGAATCTTCTCATAAGGGATTTCCCATGCTCTCTGCTGAAGTCAAGTCTCACCAATCATGTCTGATATCAAGAACATGGGAGGTTAGAGAAGAGAGATGGTTCTTACTGGGTGCCGTTTGTCTTAGCTTGTTTATCTAGGTTTCCTGGTGGAATGTCACTGTGGCACACTGCTGAGCACTAAGCTGGGGTATAATGATCTTCTGTTGGGACACAGCCACAGTATAACATTCACATGGCAGTGAAAGTTTGTATGTGAGATGTGTGACAGTAGAAAAGCTTCCCAAAATAAACTTAAAAAATAACATCTTTTAGGTTCTTCTCTACTGATGGTTATCTTTTTAGGCACATGCTAGTTTCACATGCTGGTTTAAAGGCAAATTGTTGCATCAATGCATCAAGTTCCCCAGCTGACTGGGAGTCACAGAGGAAAGGAAACATGAGAGGAGTGGAAAGAGGAAGCAACAGATGAAACACATTATTCAAACTCATCTCAACAGCACATATTCTCCAGAGCATAGTCTCTGTGTTGTGCAAGCGGCACCGGCTATCTCTGATATACTAAGGAGTGTAGTAGGTGAAAAGAATCACCAACGCTAAGGATTCATTTCTCACTACTGTAAACTAAAGACATTACAATAATGCATGATATAATGAACAACTGATTTAAGTTAACAAAACCAGCTATTGCATATTAAAACGGAAAATGCATTGTTTACTATAAACTTGTCACGTACAAATTATGTTTTCAAATGATTACGTCATACCTTACAGAGGCTAGAACATTTGCAAGAGACTTTATTCTTGACAATGCTGTGATAACAAGTCCAGTTAGCTGTGATTCAGAGAGAGAAAATGATGAACATGTTCAGAGGAGAAAAAAATGTTTCCATACAAACTGAATCAAAACGCTTTTAACCAGAATTTGCACAATACCATGCCACGCTCCTGTAAGTTTAGTAACTAAACAGTAAAAACAATGAATCATGATTTTTCAGTAAAGCAAACAACATGAGTCCACCATCATGGCTTGCCTGGAGTTAATGAAACAGCCTGAAGTAACTAAAAGGGATCCTTGTTGTTGTATATGAGTTCTTGGTACATCAAAAAGAATGTTGATGTTAAAATGTTAAAAAATGTCAGTGTATGAACACCTAATGAAAATTCTTTTTACTCTCCACCTTCTTCACAACCACGCATATTGTTTGTAATGCAAATACAATTTGACCAATTATTGTGTAAATTTGTGACTTGATTTGTGACAATTCAGCACCGTTCACGGGAGCATCATTGTGTGTCCTTGCTGCCATTGCTACTATATTTTAATTAATCTTTACTTTTAGAGGGATATTGTTCTCTGGACAATGGTCTAAGAGAACTTCTCCATAACAGCCTGTCCACCAGCACAGGACACTTTTAAAATGACGTACCTTTCAAACTACAAAAGATAAACATTGGCTGCCACCCACAGTCTGCTTATAATGAGTTTGACTCTATTAGTACTAGTGACCCTAAACAACAATCATGAATTTGGCACACAAGATGATCTATAGCAGATCTGCTGAGGCATCACACACTTACAGGGTGGCCTACTCTCAACGGAGTGGACACACAACAAATCCCTAATTAAAAGAAGCACTGAAGATTTTATTTTGGGAAATCACAGATTGTCCATGTTACTGCTGTGAGCATGAGTTCGCTAATCTCCTTACTCCCATCACCCATGCTGTCATTATCCCTTCAGTAAACAGAGGTAGAAGATGGGCCATGTGTTTAAGGTTGGCAAACTCCTCATCTCTGTGATTCATGTTTGTTTGACTGAAACAAGTTCTAATTAGAGCTGCTGCATCTAGTTGTACCTGTTATAGGAAGGATCATTGCACACATTACAGTGTGAAAAATGACCTTACAGAACAGGTATTTTGGCCCTTTTTACTCTGTGACATTTTGTTCACCAGACATTTTTTAATGTTTCTAATCCATCTTTCCCAGCAATAGATGTCCTTCAGCAGCACATTTCAAAAGCTTTTCACATCCGATTTGTATTAATCATTGTTCCCTACTCAAATTGTTCTGGTGTTACTGCCTAACGAATAATACATATTGTCCACACTACTTGTTTTCCAAAATACCAGTCTTTTAAATGTATTTTATTTTTATTTTTAGCTTAAAAGTTTTAGATAGGTATGGAACAAAAATTTGACTGCAGAATGTAATGGATGCAGATGTAATGTAATCTCTCATGTAATTTTAAGTGTGGGATTTACTTTATGTACATCCTATTATTGCTCATGAACATGATGCTCCTTCACTGTACTTGCACAGTTACATAGTTGCACAATATTTGTAATTAATGTGCAATAGATAACATAGATACAGTCATGTGCAAAAGTCAGTGCCCCCTCTTTGAATTCTGGGTTTTTGTTTTGGGAAAAACATAATAAAAATCATCTGATCATCATGGATCTTAGTATTAGGAAAATACAACCTCAGACAAACAAAAACAAATTTTTCCCACAATGCCATTGATTATTTTACAAAAATGAAGCCAACAAGAAAGAAGATGTATTGCAAAAAAGTGCCCTCTATGATTCAGTTGCTTGCAGATCCACCTTTAGCAGCAAAAACATTCCTTGGGGTTTTTAATCATTTCCTTATGCACAGTTCTCTTAAGGTCCTGCCACAGCATTGCTACTAGGCAGTGATCTGGACTTTGAACAGACCAGTCCAAAACCTTGATTCTGATGTAGATTTAGTGGTGTGCTTTGAATTATTGTCCTGTTACATGGCCCAGTTTCTACCAAGATTTAGCTGTAGGACAGATGACTTCACATTTTCTTCTAGAATACTGTGGTATAGGGAGGAGTTCGTGTTCAACTCAATGACTGCAAGGTGCCCAGGTCCTGTGGCAAAAAGACGCCCTAATCATCATCCACCGCCGTGCTTGACATTGGATATGATAATTTTCTGCAAAATGCGTTTGGTCTGTGTTTGGTATTCGCCAAATATGGCTCTGGAAATCAAGTCCAAACAGCTCCACTTTGGTCTCTTCTGTCCGTAGGACATTGTTCCAGAGGTCTTGTGGTTTGCTCATATGCAGTTTTGTGAGCCTCAGTCATGCTCTCACTTTTTTAGACAGTTGAAGCTTTCTCCTGGCAGCTTTTCCAAACAAACTGTACTTGTTCAGTTATGGGATTTAACATTTAACATTCTCAATGAGGCTTGTATGGTCTAAGATGTAGCTCTCAGGTGTTTTTGTATTTCTTTGAGCATTGCATGGTCTGACCTTGGGGTAAATGTTCATGGACGCACCAACTATTGCATCACTAAAACCATTGCTTGTGTTATTTCCTCTCACCATTGTGTTAACACACACCTGAATGCTCCAGACAAGCAAACTGCCAAATCTTCTGCTTTTATAGAGGTCTGCACACCTGCTGATGATCAGCTAACCAAGAGCTGATGATTAAAAGCACATGGCCTCAACTCTCATAAATTCTATGGAAGCAGTAAGGGGGCACTGTTTTTTTGCATGCATGTTTTTTTCTGTTTGGCTTCATTTTTCTTAAATAAATAATGGGACAGTGAAAAAAGTCATATGTGTTTGTGTGTTGTTGAGGTTGTATTTCCCAATACCAAGACATGCTATGATCAGATGATATTTATTAGGTTTTATTAGGGAAAACAAATTAAAAGAGGGAGCACTAAGCTCTGCACATGACTGTATCATTTCTAAGTCAGACAAATCTTGTTTTTTATGACACAGACAGAGGAATATCTAAAAATGCTTTATTGTTTTATGTCATTAGGTTTTGATGCAATAACTTGTGATTTCATTAAGAAAAGGGGCCCACTGTCAACGTAGGTAGCTTGTAGGCTGTAGGCTGCTGACTCTACTTAAGCACATCTGTGACTGATTCCACACATTACAAGCCACTATTACTGGGACATCAGAGTTATACAACATCATGTGCCCATTTGGAGATTTTGCCAGGAGCAACTTGGCGATTAGTGAGAAAGGAAACTACAGGAAGAGGTGGGAGAAATCCCTGCTTTTAAAACAGTGTTAAAATGTTTGCTAAATGGTTGCTATTACTTTCTTTGAGGATTGCAGTTTAGTTGTATAGGAACATAATTTTTTGGATTCAGGGTTGTTCTATGGCCAGTCTGCGCACCTAAGTAGTCTGATGTTTGATGATGGACAACAAGTTGAATTTATAGGATATGATTTACTTTGATATTTGGATGAATTCCAAAGAACCGATTAACAGAGTTGTCTGCATACCTCAGAGATTTGGGGTTGCACTTGACGGCGAAAACAAAACTGGCAACATTATAAGTGGATGTAAAAACTTAAATAATCTAATGATGTTTAGGTGAGACTTGATTCAAACAAAATGTCTGTGAACTTGAGTTGAGTTTAAAATAGTTGAGTTATGTGTTGGACAAATGCCCAGCAGCAGTTGGACTCCATATCTGTCACAGAACCAGACAGTGATTAAAAGCCTGTCTGCTGCACAGCCAGAAAACCGCTCTGTCACAGATAGAGAGAATCAACTTATCACTTTATGTTTATCACTTACTTTATCACGTTACTGAAGAGGGGACTTATGTCATCCCATGACTGCTGAGGCATATGCACACATATTCACACACACACACACACACACACACACACACACACACACACACACACACACACACACACACACACACTATTCTTATTAACCCATTGAGCATAGAGAGTGGGACCGGAAGTTAAGTGTGTGGGGGTGTTTTGCCTGCAGCCTGACAAAGAATTAATGTGATTAATGTTCTTTTTTTTCTTTCCTTTCTTTCTAATTTTTGGCTATGAAATTCACTCATCAGCTCATATAGAGAATCTGTTCTTATTCATCATGCAAAACTCCCCCATTATGACCCGGTCAGGAATAAAAAATATCTTATAATTCAACACAATTAACTAATCTGATATTTAAATATCTTATAACATGTAAACATCAACACAAGTAAATATTTAAGTATTGCTAGAATTACCATAAATTATTTAGTTATTTTTAGTATTATTAAAATTTCCTTTAAGTGCAATTCAAATACATTTAATCATCAGAATGCACTGATATGTGAACTATAACAAACTTAATTAAGAAACTGTGCATCTGCTTTCTTTTGTTTACTATAAACTGGACCAATAAGTTCATGGGAATCATAACAGACAAGATGAGACTGGCAAAATATCCCAGAAGACTTTGCTTTAGTTCTCATGGTCAAGCAGAGCCTCTTAGGTCAGACCCTATTTCCTCTGTTCAGTACAACACAGCTTTACAAGCATAAGCAGAATCCCATTGTATATAAAAAAAAATTCCTCGTTAGATTAGAATGAAAAACACTGTTTTATGTTTGTCTTCTTAATTAACAGTCTAATACAGCAGTATAGCAGAGGATCTAATTTTAAAATGACCCTCCATGAGAATAAGATGTTTCCTTATAAAGATTAGTTTTTGGTATTTTAGCCTTTATTTGATAGTGGAAAGGCAGAAAGGACACATCAGGGGAGAAAGACAGAAAGAGACAGACATGTTACAAAGATCCCCTGCAAGACATTAAAACGACATTAGAAAGGGCCATTTTCTGCTGTGCTGCAGGTTTATAAACCTGAATAAACAACTGACATTTCTGGAATGTAATGCTATTCTTTGCTGTCTATTCTTGCTGTGAATTCACTGTACCTCAGGACCTGCCTGAGCCTGTGCCGCTTCATGACCCAGTTCACCCACATTTGGCTGAGTGAAACTACTACAGGTCTTTGCAGAGCCTGCAGCCAACTGCACGTGAGACATCGGCAAACGCTTTCTTGGAAAAAGAGAGGAACTACCACAGTAAAGAGAACAGAAAAAAGCATTAGTTGAAGACAATTAATGGTTTTTCTATTTCTTGCAGAGCACTCCCATAAAAGAGCGATTTCCCCTTTGTTCAGAAAAGATAGAGACCACAAAGTCTGTTTGGAAAAGGCGATTGTTTTAGACAAAGAGACTTATATTTGTCTCTATTTATATAGATATGTTACAAGTAAACTTTGTTATGTAGCTCCCTATCAATTTGCAGAGCTATAATGGGAAGGGTTTGGATGTGGTACCAATAAATACCACAAAGAAGACTTTGCAAACAAAGCTTGAGCAAGATGTTAGAGCCACATATGGTGATAAACTCTCCACATTCCTTCATGCTTTTCCCGTTAAAGGATGTTTCCAACAAAAACATGACAACATCTTTGGACATTCAGTGTCCTTTCACAACCACGTAGCCCAGTTTGTTTATAGTCACACAGGCAAGGCACCAACTCCACTAACCAGGTTAAATCAAACACACACTTTCACTTCCAAACACAAATATTCACACTTGCATACACACAAACACTGTCTCATAGTTTACTTCAGCACAACAGTCACAGAAGGATAAAGTCAATAAAGTACACTCTCCTCTTTCCTGAACCCACAAACCAGAAAGAAGAAGCTTAAAGTATCTCCAAAGAACTGATGTTGTGCTATTTTGAGTGGGTCAAATCCAGTTTGTAAGGCAAAAGCATCATTTCCACTCCCTTGGGATGAACATTAAGGTCTTATTTTCAGAAATGTATGCAATTGCGCACATGCACAACAAAGTCGACACATAGACGCAGTGTCCCCTGACTTTGGGCATAATGGAGGCTTTTACACAGCCTGCATGTGACCTTCCGTAAAACTGCCTTGTGCTTCAAATGACTGATAAACGGTTGTCATTTTTTAACCTCTTACATGCTCCCTCATTCTTGACTGAAAGTAGTTCATGTGACTAGCATTCAAAGCGCAGCAGAGCAATGTAACCTTTTTATTTCCCAAATTTTGCAGACACAGGAAGCATCACAGACTTGAGCAGTGTGGGAGAGTGGGCTTGCCTGGCTCGTGTTCATGTGTACTCAAGGTGTACAGAGATAAGAAAAAGTGGAGAAAAGAACCATACTGAACCAATACTGCATGATGAGGATGAGAGGAAATGGAAGGAGGCAGTGATGATGATGAATGCAATACCAGATTTCCAGGGGAGATTGCAATGAAAAGCACTGGTAAGTAGAGTGAGAAAAAAGTGCATTGTCTGGGTGAGAAATCAGTAATCAGAACGCAAGCCTGCGAGCTGCCCAATCACACAATTGGTCATTCTGCTGGAAAGGAAGCTGAGGTCAGAAGAGTGACCTTCATATCTTGTCTTCCTGTGGTGCTTCACAGCTTGGTCATGCCACTGACTGTCCCTTCACATCTTCAGAAAGAAATCCTTCACTAGACCTTTGTACAATAGAGTCCTTCTCCAGTCTAGGATGGCCACACTGGGGAAAGACAGAAAGCAGACATTGTGTGGTCTCAAAGATCTCTCAGTGTTCTCTGACATTTTCACTTCCTGCTGATGCCCCCACCCCATCTCATCTTCTCTGGTGTGTGATGTCTTCTAAATTCACTGCAATAAAATGATAAACCATTTGCATTCTCATAATAGACCCCTGCAGGTATTTGTTGCTGAAAATGTGCCATTTGTTAGGGCAGACTTGCTTTACTGGGCTGTAGAACCAGTTGGTCATGGCTGACTTGCTCTCCCTCTGTGTCTGGCTATGGATAATTTGTTATGATGGTTGAACTTGTTTAGTGACCTCTTGTCCTGATATATGCCAGAGCAGACTGAGTGTAAATAGAAATGTTGAGAAAAATGAGAGAAAATGTCCATGGAGGCCATGCAGTCACACACAAATTATGACCACAATGATAACTGGCAGGTTATTTATTTATGTTTTCAGAGATTTATTTCTATTAAGCTGGAAGAGAGAGAAACAGAAGTGTAAGTATATAAATCAACCATATTGTTAATCCTAGCTTCAAAAACACCAACACTTTGAGTGTAGAAATATCAGTCAATAACATGCAGTCAATGATTAAACTTCACCATCTTAAAAATAATTTCATTGTTTTGTTAAAAATATTTAATAAGTGGTTTCATTGATTAAAGAGATGGCATCTGACACAAAGAACAAGCTGAAAAAGCCCTATCAAAATGAAGCTGTGAGCGAATGTTCTTTTGTGGATAACAAGAAGGTCACTGGGTGTCATATAATCACCAAATACACAGAGAGTGCAAAAAAAATAAAATAAAATAAAAACACAAATAATTTCTCATATGGCTTGTCCCAAAACAAAATACATTGAACTTCTGTACTTATTTCAATTTTCCAGTGCATAAAGGAATAGTTTGATATTTAGGGAAAACTGGTTTCTTATGTAGACTTAGATGAAATACTCTAAACCACTCTAATGTCATTAGGCTTTGTAAGACAACTGAAAGCTAACAGAAACATGACCCGTCCAAACCCACCAGCACATCTAAGACTAGTTGTTCAAAAGCTAAGCTGCTCCTATGTGACTCTTTGCAGGAGAGCCAAAGCATATTTCTAAAAATGCTGAACTATTGTTTTAAGTTATTCAGTAGCTATTTCTCTGACCGCTATATTTCATAGTATTGAGCGCAAATTATTAAATTAAATAAATTTATATTTTAATTAAGTGATTGAAGTGGTAGCAAAACCACTGGTTTTAAAACTACCTACAGCACTAACATGGAAATATACGCAGTTAAATTATGAATAATGACATTTTCTATAACAGAAAAGTTTAAACTATCCTTATGCAAAGTACCAACATATGAATCTCCCAATGCAGCAGTCACTGACAGAGGTAGAAGCTCCTGCCTGGCAGTGAATCAAGTCCTCCTCATGGCCCCTGTGTCAACACATGGCCCAGTGGAAGTGGGCTACTGCAGGCACCAGATGGTCGTCTGCCACACCTGGACTACTGTTGATTTTAAACAAAGCTGTCAGACCTAATGCAAACCGCATGACTGAATGACCACCTCAGTATAACCAGTGAAGTCAAATATTAAACTTAGAGCTGTCAGTCCCCCTCAAGCCCTTTTACCTCTCGTTCACACTCAGCTGTCACACAATGCACATACTGTCCTGTTGAAATAGTTTTAGGACCAATTAAATGTATTTAATACTGATTATTGTGAAGATAGATGTAACCTACATTGATCTTACTTTTTAAAATAAAGCCTGATATTAAAAAGAGAAAAGCAGCAGGCTGGTGGATTAAGAGCTGGAAACAGCAAGGTTTTGACATAGTAACGTAAAAAGGATTTATATAATTAATTGAGATCGACAAGATAAATACTAAATAATAGTTGAACATTTACTCCTGTTTATTACCTTTGTAATCTTTTAATTGATGTTGTTTGCACTGCTTCATATATAAATGAACTTTAAAGTGTAATGCTCTGTTTACTCTGTATAACCTATTATGATAAAACATCAAGATAACTGGTGTCTGGGCACATTTTCTTTTGTTATAGACAATATGTGTGGTGACAATCAGAGGCAAAGTGAAGCTAGAAAAGCAACCTTAAAGATTTGTCAACAACAGCCAGTTTCATAACCAGAATTTCAAGCTTTAACGCCACCTTTGACTTTGGTAGTAGTTCAGTTAGCTGAGTCAATGGTGCACAAAAAGTGAGACTAGATTTGTGGCATGCCACAAATCCCAATTTTAATTGTACTGATTAGTTATTATGTGCCATAACAGTTGGCTGTTTGTGAGCAATTACTTTCATTTTACGGATGAGTTTTGTTTTCTAACAGGGCTCTTCCTAACAGTGGGCACTTGCATCAAGCTAGTTAGATTAATGAGAGTCACAGTTAGACAGAGACAGACAGAGAGACACTATCATACAGTCATGCAGTCATGAAGTCATGAGGGGATTGTTGTTTTCTGATTGCTCTCATCTGACAGCACTTGAACAGTATTTGAGAATTGATTTGCATAAATGACTTAATGCAAGTTAATTTAATTGAAGAGATTGGAAATTAAACAGACCCACCAACACTATCACTACACAGTGAGGATGCAGTGTCTGTTATCTATAGTTTTCCAGTAAATGTCAGGTAATAAATTCTGCAGAAATACACTGTAACTAGGGCATTACGTGGCTGGTAGTAGACAGTTACCAGTCAGTCAATAGCTGGAAAAATACTTCCTGGTTGCAAAAGCATAAACATTCTTGAGTCCTTTGAAACTAAACTGCCAGTGCAGATCCGTCTGAAAATAACCTGCTGTTCCTCTTATACCTGCTGCCGCGCCCTCTGTCCCTTAACGGGGATGAGAGTGGCAGGATTGCAGAAGATTTGACTTGGATGATGAGTCAGGAAACGAGATGGATCACTACTCGATTCGAGGCATAGCAATGTAAGAACTCCAATCAGGCCTTAGACCGGCTGAACCAGCTCAGTAATAAGATCAAACGACAAGCAGGGTGCAGTGTGGGAAAAATGTTACTGGCAGCACTGTTACATCACTGACTAATGCCTGCTGATAATTCAGTGTTCAGTAACAGCTGACCAGACTTTAAAAACATTGTGGTATAGCTCTATTTCACACAACTTCAGTTATACCTTAGATTTCTCTTATGCCACTATCAGATGAATTGAAATTGTAATTTATCTAATATGACAAAGTTTATGACAAAATACCTGCAAAACTAATGACATTCCCAGCTTTACTTGGCTTTTGTGCTAATTAGCAAGTGTAACCATGCTAACACTGTAAAATTAAATGGTCAATATTACAATATTTTGTAATATTTTTGTGGTGTTGGTTGTAACACAGACGATTAATGTAAAAATGTAATTGTCGCTTAATTTATTAATGGCACTATTGAATGTATTTCAACACTATATGGCAATGAAGTAGAGTAATCATCATACATTGAAGTCTCACAATGAACCAAAAGAGTTCATAGCAAACAAAATAGGCCATTGTACAATATTTATGACCAATCTGCTTTTCTTATAAAAATATGGTCATTTTTAAAGTCCAAACTTTTGACTGGTAGTGTACACATTCCTCTTTAGACAGAATTGTTCAATTAAACTGAATTTAATTTATTTATATAGAACTAATGCACAACAAAAGTCATCTCAAGGAACTTCACAATATAAGGTTTAAGACCTTAAAGAATTTAACAATACATCTATAAAGAAAACCCGAGCACTAAGTGACAGTGGAGGGGAAAAACTCCCTTTAACAGAGGAGACCAGAACCAGGCTGAGGTTGTGCAGTCATCTGCCTCGGACAGTTAGGGTGAGTGGAAAGAGAGAAAAGACCAATTTAATTAAAAACATGTAAATAATTGGTAATCAAGTTATTTTGTACTATTCCAGCCAAATGATAATTATGCACTACCCAATAACCAATTCTTTTAGAAACATAAACCAAAAAAACTGTGAAATTTAATAATTAAATACAATTAAAATAAAACTGTAACAAATTACATATAAAAATTTGCACTTAAAAATTATAATCCAGTTATTAAAATAATTAAAACAATTGACAAAGAAACAGAGCTAGCCTCTCTGATCTTTGGCAGGTTCTTCTGGAGTCAATTGAACCTGACTCTTACATGTCTTCTAACCTTCATGTGTCTCTTTTGGTCATTATCAGCATCTGTTAAAAACACCTTGTATTTTCCAGAAGGACAATCTCAAATCCAGAGACCAGTTTTCTCTGGTGCCTGAAATTTAAATGGCATAACACTGACTTGAGCATGTGATCTGTGACACAGTGAGCATGTGGTTTATGATGTAGAGACACAAAGGGACACGCACACACAGACACACACACACAAATAATAAGCTGTGATGTCAACCACTTTATGACCCATGGCACCTCAGCGTCTGTATAGCTGTAGGGTTGAACAGTATAGCAGTTATTACATCTTACTACACAGACTGACCACTGTGTTGCTAATTACTCTGACACTAAGATCTGTCACCTCTGGGACCCTTGTGACTTGTGACCACAGACACACCACACAGCCATCAACCCTCCCCCAAACACAACTGAAAAAAGGGAAAGTTTTTCACTAAGGAATTATAACTGTAAGTCAGCAGCGAGTAATGATGAAATATGCAAGAAAGAGTTCTTGCTTTTCATCTAACAAAATGTTACATAAAAGGTTTTGATTGGCATTATAAAACATTTTTTTCTTATTGGGCTCTATGCAACACTGTATCAGCTCAATTAGCAGCCATCATTCACCCCTGCATAATCTTATCAGCACTATTAATCACATAAACAATGTGTGATTCAATCAGGAGTCCATTTCTGTTCCCATTTTGTTATCTTTGCTGCCTTCACCTTCTGTATTTAAGTGCAAACACATACATCAGCCAAACTAGAGCAAATAAACTTCAGATAGTGCTTGTGTTTACACAGTGAAGTCAAGTCACATCTTGGCTGTTTTTCTGTAATATGACGCTTGGAAATCTGAGTTCTGCATGTTGTACAGATCAAACGCACTGACACAGTGATAATCAACATCCACATTCCTACTGAGTGGTAACCCCCCTAAACAAGCTGTGTTCACATTTATTTTTACTGCAAATGCAGCTGACTCAGGTCAGGAAGCTGCCAGGAGTTAGATGAGAATTTCTAAAATGTGATAAAAGCTAGAAAATCTGTGACGTTTCAGTTTGATCAAACCTACCTTAACCTTAACCTAAAATTTTCATCGACTTAATTGTATGATGTAAATAAAAGCAAATTTAGACTTGGCTGCACACGTAGAAAAGATTGGAACACAGAAAGAATAAGACTGAAAAGTTTATAAAATATTCCAAATCCAGAATTGTTAAGTTCATTGATAACAGAAACCTCTATTGTACAACTAGGAAGCCATATATTAATTCTGTGCAGAAACACAGCAGAGTTTTTTGCCATATGGACCAAAACACGATGTAAATGTGTTTCATCTTGTTAGTGGGAAAAACAGACACTGTGTTTTCCATGCCAAATATGAAAAACACCACCCACTGACTGTTATCAGCCAAACAGATCAACAGTATCTGTGATGTTATGTGGGTCAATCAGTGCGTTTACATGCACTTAAGTAACCAGGTCGAAGTTGGTAGGAAACCTGGTTTCCATAATAATGGTAGGGGATTAAAGAAACCTGATTTTCCCAGGTAGATTTATCAGAAAATGCTGTGTGTAAACACCTAACCAGGTTTCTAATTAGCTTTTACAAGAGCAAATGTGCATAACAAATGCTGCCAACACCTCTCTACTATCAGCTGAGAGGAGCGGCTGAATGAATGGGGAAATCATTACTCGCACTACTGTTTTTTTAATTTTAATTTTTCAAATCAAGTCCACCTAAAGACCTGAACTATGTTTCCAAAATATGTCCAAAGGAGAGGCGAATCAGATTACTACTCTGTTGCAAGTGTTAAAGGATAAAATGTCCAGACACCTCTCTACTATCAGCTGAGAGGGAGCAAATGAATGAATGGGAGAAAACGGCATTAAGTAAGTCACTTTTCCCCTGTATGTCTTTAATTTAGTTTGTGAAATGGAGCGTTGGTCTGTCAGCATGTTTCTCTCTCACCTGTCAGATCACAGACACACACAAAAACAAATATCACACACATGAGAAGCAGTGTTCTCTGTCTCTATACAGTTAAAATCTGTGAAACAGGCTTCTAAAAAAGCCCACAGTAGAAGAGAAATCAGATTACTCTTCTGTTGCATTTATAGGCGTTTTTTCAGCAACCTGGTTTTCCTGAGTAATCTGATTTCTAAACTGCATGTAAACGCATTAAGTGCACACAGAATAGGTATAGAAACTGGGCTTTTAGGGAGACAAAACTGTCAAAACATGGAGCAACTTAAGTATTGTATTCTGCAAAAGCAGGTAAATATTCCAAATTTTGAGTGTGTTGCAGGTATCAAACTCTAAACTTGTTTAAAACTTGTATAATTGGTCAGTAAAACTAAAGCAGAAAACCATAGCAGGAATGTCTTACACCTGAACACAAAGCTTTTTTCTGAAATGGGGTTTGTAATACAGGAAATGGAATAAAAGTATGTCTCAAAATAACAAATTACTCCTTTGAGGAAATGGTTGCTAACAATAAATAATCGTTCAACCCAGACTTACTTGTTTTTCTATGGAGGTTTGCAATGTGTTGTGTTGTTTTCTTTCATTTGAATTGAGTCTTGATGTTGTTTGGTTATAGGCATATGTACTTTGTGCTTAGTCAGTCGCACTCTGCGTCTGACCACAGCAGGGAAAAGTAAGGGTGTTAATTGAAATATTATGAGGATTTCACCTTGGGATTTGTCATCAATTTTCCTTAAAGAGAACATACCCTCATTATTTTCTCAAAGAGTGTTGACTTTCTAGAGCAGGTCCAAAATCTGTTTTCCATTTAAATCTCTTAAACAAATAGTCAAAAGTCAGAGATGATGCTGCTTTCTTACTGCCTTTCCCATCACAAGAATAAATGTACTTGATCTGCAATGGAAGCAGCCTTAACTGCTGACTTTGATTAGATACTAATGTCGTTATCACGCTGGCATGCGGAACACTCTTAATACTGTGCTCCTTTTGTGCAGCTGCTTTTCTCCACGTCCTCTCCTAATGGGGTTGATGTGATTGCATTAGCCCTCCTGACATCGCAACCATGTCCTCAGAGTAACAGAGAGCTCTTATGTTGCATCATTAGGCTATACCAGACTTTCTTAGTTTAATTTGCGTTCTGTACCTGTTTCTTCTGATCTTCTAGATTAAATGCCACCTACAAAAGACACAAAGCTACACTACAGAACATTAAACAACCACTAGAATAGTTAAATGCCATGTGGAAGCCATCTACATATAAACTTTTCATCCTGCCACAGCTTCTCTAGTGGAAATGCCTTTTTAGGAGCTAGATAATGTGATTGTAATGAAATTATAATTCACATGGACAAAACAGTGTTACTATTATTATCTCATTTGATTTTTTTTTTCAAAAATGAGATCCATGGTTTGAACTACACAGCAAATAATGAAGGTAGTGAAGTACGTCTCTCCAATTTTACAGTCTACCGCTGTGCAGTTATTGTTCTTTAGTTGATATTCCAACACTCTGCCACTGCTCTTTTGTTACCTTTTCACTGTAATTGACAAACTATACACAAACTATGTTTCTTTGTCAGTTATCCACATATCTAAATCATAATGGTAAATTTAATCATCTTTTAAATTTTAAAGATTAATACAGCAATACATAGTGTGTGGCACACACCTAATTAACGATGTCCATAGCAGGAATGTCTTATACCTGAACACATCCTTTCATTTGATGGCATGCTTTATGCTAGCCAGTGACTTTCTGAACCTTATTCACGAGCCTGTCAGTCTTTCATGCACTTTGTATGTTTCATTGACAGCCTGCACTGAAAACTTGTTTAGGTGAAACATCTGGTTTGGGGTGATGCTCTTTGGTCTTTAATGGCCTCTGTGAGAGGCCACATCAATGGCTCGGATGATAAATCTGAACAATGAGAGAGCCAGTAAAGCAGTCAGCAGGGGTTCGACGGTGCAGGCAACAGGAAGTGTGGCTCCTCTTGACCCCTGAACCCTGAGGTGTTGTGTGCCCTTCAGTCTGCTCTGTGTAATGGGATCTCTAACTAGCACATGCTATACAGTACCTACAAATGGCTTCATGACATACACCCTGTCATAGTGATTTAATGAAAATGGAAAATTATTTGAATGTAGATTTGAAATTTGTCTTTAGCAAAGACATGGGATACATGTATAGTACACTGTATGAAAGACAAATAACGATGATGGAGCACAGTGAAAAGTCAGGATGTTATTAGCTAGCCTACTAACAGTATAAAATGTTTATATGTAAAGCTTTTTAGAACATGTGTTACAGTTAAAAGATAGATATCAATCTATCATTTGTGCATTCAGTAAGGACCTGAAAGAACACTGGGTTAGCTTAACTCAGTATCAAGCCTGCAAACAAAAGGAAAAAGCTATCCTGGCTCTGCCGAGTTTAAGAAAATAGCTTATAATTTATAGTAATAATATAATATATTATAGTAATAATTTAGCTTGTTTCGTTTATATAAAAACAACACAGCCAAATAAAACTATAAATGCACCCCCTTTTTCTAGCTAAGTGTTTACAGTTTCATCCTACTGTTCAAATATGAAAAAATTATCAATATTTTTCTCTATAGTAGCTTTAGATAAGTAATTGAACAATAATAACTTATATGAAGAAATGTATTATTTTAAGATTTTAGAAAAACATTTGCGCTTAGGCTTACTTTTACAATTATTTTTGCAGTTAGTCTATAAAAGGAAACTTCAGTGTTCATTCAGCATGTGAACTTTTGTGACTGAGAATGAGTTTGTCTATACTGAAGCAGCACTTCTGGGCTTGCCTGGTACCTGTCAATTAACAACACCAATACCACTGAGAGCATTAGTTTTACGGCAGTCTGGCACTAGACTCACTGACAGTTGCACACATGAAACTCTCAATTAGTGCTGAGCAGATGTCACAGTAGTTGGGAGAAGATCAATAGGATCAATTGTAACAGACCGGTCCTCAGTGTGGCCTGGCATTTTACAACACAGGCTTGTGCAGGCCACTGGGACTTTAGCAGTTAATACTGTGAGAAGGAAGTGTGGCTATTTTACGTGTCCAAGAACAGAGGGACTCTCACAAAAAACTCCACCAGGGCTAAAAGGTGCCTGTAGCCTAGGACCTTGAGAGACGCCCTTTCAAAGGCCTGCAATGTCCACTACTCTGGAGGAAGTTAGATGCTTAGCATGAATGAGAAAAGTGATGGTGCAGGTCTATATAAGGAGAGGGCTGAAAAAGCAGTGAAAGCTGCTCAGTTTAAACAGTGTATTAACTTCTGCTAGTCCCCCCTATGGCAAGACGTTTACAGCAACTTGTCTAAACAATAGCAAGTGAGGAGGATATGGAGAGGAAAGGTTTTACTTTATATATCCAACACCATATTTGGATGTGGCAGCTGTGGCCTATCATGCTGTTTATGAAAAGAGTGTACCTAAGCACTACCAGCATTGTCATGGGAATATGGTAACAGATACCTGCTATAAAATTTCAAGTATAAGAGACAGTTTTTACAAAATGTTATAGCAATGTATAGCAGCTTTAAAAAAAGCAGCATTTTAATAAACACTTGGTTCTACATGCCTGCAGGAGGAAATGGTTAACTTGCTGAACCAGTGGCCTTAATAAAACATGGCCTTAGTTTAATTTTCTGCTGCAATTCCTCAACATGAATGTGTTGCTCATCCAGGGAAGTATTCTGCTCTTCCGCTTTTGAAAATTGCACTGTTTTGTGAAGGAATCAGATTTCAATTAGTCTGGCTGCAAAGAACACAGAACTGTAATTTTCCTGAGTAGTTTACAGCTGGACTATAACAGTGCCCAGTTGTGAACTCTCCTGCTGCCCATCTCCATTTCAGGTTTTCAATGTGGTCCCACACCTGATAGTGTGTTGCTTTGGTGCTCACATGTAATCACCTCCACACAGCAGAGCCATTCCAATCAGGATAATTGGCACCAGACTGGAAACTACAAAGGAAGTTTTGATCTGTTTTTTCCTCACTTTTCTCATTTATTAATGGATTGCACAGGTCAGAAGTGTGTACTAGAATCCATTAAATTATTGCTGTGGTAAATTCATTAAGATTTATTTATAACAAGGATTTATGTATAAAATGTGTTATATCTTTAACCATGCTTCCAATTTCTTAATTTACATAGAATGCATTTGCATTTGGAAGTCAGCCAAAGGCATAAAGAATATGACAGCAGTATGACCTGAGAAGAGTATTGCTTCTCACATTATAGAGATTATTTCCATTTCTAAATATCAACAGCACACAATTATGGCTTGATATGATATTAAAGGTTTAGTACCAGTTTCTGCTGCACATGCTTCTGGTATGTTCCAACAAATTCCTCATTTCCAACATGCAATGCATATGTTTGTAGAAGTTACACTTGATTGAAAATAAGCAGCCAATTAAGCCACTGATATGGTAAACAGTTTATTATATCTCTTAGTGTGCTGTGCTGTGCAGTAGCTACCTCACTGCTGAAACCCAGGTGTGAAAAGCCTTTGAGTGCAATTGGAGACTGGGCCCGTCTCTCTGGAGTCAGGCCCACAAGATCACAACCATATGCACGTTTAGGTTCACACAGTAAATACAAAATGGAAATACAAGACATAAAATGTGCAGAATGAAAATATGAAGTATAAACAGAATATAATTCACTTGCTTTTGTTTAAAATTCCTTTTTGGCCTAAAATGATTTGCTTACATTTACATCACCAATTTAAACAGCTGTATGCTATTTATAGAGCCCCTTTTATCCTATAGAAGTGCAGTAGTGTTTCCATACTGTATTAGATAAGATACAATGAAATATTGGTATTTCATTTTTTTATCATGACAAAACAAATCTAGCAGGAATACCGTTACAAATAATAGTTAGCATTCAGCAGGCTGAAACATAATACCTCATCTCGCTATGACCACAGAACCATTTGTGCAGTTTGGGGATCCTGGCTTGTGGTGAACGATTCAGTCTGTTCAGCTGCTCTCCTCTCTCCCAGTGTTTAATGACCAGACCACGCCAAGCAAAACCTCCCCATCTGAACCCAGAGCAAAGCATCTGGTTTACCACAGTGGAGATTCTTGTGTTCAAATATAGATGGGAGTGCAGAAACAAAATGTCACACAGAGCACATTCTTTCCCAGAAGACGTTTGCAGCACACACCCTGACGTTTTGTCTAAAAATCAATATGTTGTTTGGCAGCGTGGCACTTCTGTGAGTGAAATATGATGAAAGGGAAGCGTCTTTTCCACCAGCCACTATTTAGAGCTACATGTTTAGGGTTTTGTCAACACAGTCACCCTTTCCCACAAGAAGAGCTGGCAAAGCTTTTCCTTTACATAGATCACAGCAGATGCTCTACTGTGGTTTATATCTTTTCTTTGGTGAATTACACTGTATGTGTATGTGAATTGTTGCACGACATTGATGTCAGGATTATGTTGTAATAAAAGCAACGATGCACTTATGGCACCATGGGAAAACAACAAGAGAGTTGTTTTCAGTGATTTTTAAGTGTTGGTGCTGGTGGCTGTGTAGTGCACTACATAACATCTGCCTGGGCTTTGCAGGATGCAGCTCATTGCCAGGTTGCTAGGATACCCATGGCCCATTTAGAACACCTGGAAGGTAAGATGAGGTCTGGCCCACCAGCATGGCGAAACAAAAGATATATAGAGTCAGCCAAACCCGCACACAGCAGGAGATGAGTACTCAACTAAAAGAACTGCCTGAGATGAGGATTAGTGATAGAGAAATACAAAACCAAGAAGAATATGGTGGTAAATCCCTGATAATTGACTGCAGCAGCAACACTGCAAACCACAATTAAAGTAATGAAAATGTACATGTAGATTATGTGGTTATAGTATGTGTGTGTGTGTGTGTTTCAAAAAAGACATACGCAGAAATTCAGAGGCTATACTGCAAGTTGCAAGCTTTTTGAACAAATTTAATGGACTGCTTATACCAAAATCAACCAAAACCAAAGTGATGGAAAGGCCAAAGTGTGAGAGAAGAAAGGATCCGCTCATGATACAAGCTGTGCGAAGCATGGTGAAGTAGTATCATGGCTTGGTCTTAGAAGTTTGCTTCTAGAACAGGCTTAGAAATTGATAATATATGTTACAATGGTAACAGAAGGATTAATTCACAAGTGTATAGAAACATTTTGTCTCCCAATGTACAGAGAAATATATCAAAACTAATTGAAAGGAACTTCATCATACAACAAGATAATGATCCTAAACATGCTACCAACTCAAGAGAGGACTTCACCAGAAGGAAAATGGGGAAGCTTTTTGTTCTTGTTTGAATTTGTATTCTGGATGGTCCATTTGGACACTCTGACATGTAAACAACAGTATCCAGAGAAGCAACAGTGTGGCCCCCTAGGGACCCTGCCTGCAGTGCGGGAGGTCCCACCTCTGGCACACTTCTCTTGACCTAAGGGGTTATCACCATGGTAATCGTGACTACAGCACCCATGAGGAATGGGTGGCTACTGGGTGATACTTGGACAGACTTCAACAACTGTTCTGATGTGGTGGTCGCAGAGAACTTAGAGAGAATTAGCTGCATCAATGGGGAGGAAACTACGGTATACATGATGTTCCTACATTAGAGCTTAGAGAAGTTATCATGCACCATCTAAACCAAACAATGATTAAAAATGTTGCCAATTATCTGATAATAATCTTCCACTGATGATAATAAATGTGATGCCTTAAAAATGTAGGTTTTACAAGCGATTCTTTCATTCAGATCCTTACAACACATTGTAATCACTCAAAATGTATTGTGGATTTTTCAGTATCTTGGTTTCTGCATATGTGTAATCCCAACGTATGTATCCACATCCACAGCAGAGAGACAGTGTTTGGGTTGAATGGAGGGTCAATAGGGTTTTCTCCTGACAGTTTTACACACCCAATAGATGACTGGCTGCTTGCACTGCAATGTTCAGATGAGGTTTTAAAAGCGTGCTGTGATGGCGTGTCGCATGCTGTATTTATGTTTGGGCCCCGGCTGTTCCATCTTGCCAGACTCTGCATGTACTCTCACTGTGCTGCTGAGGCCGGGGTAACTCCTCCACTTAGACAGGCTCCTGTGTGATGACATTTGAAAAACCAAACAGCACATTGCAATGAAACACTCTGAAAGCTCTGCATGAGGAGGTAAGTCAGCAGTTTAGTGAGGAGAGAGAAAGAAATATATTTAGAGAGAGAAAATGTGTGGTCGTAAAAGAGAAAATGTAATGAAGAACCACACACCCTGTAAGATGAGGGAGATGGGTTTCAAAGCTTTCCTCTGCCTCAGTTCCTTGTTTCTTTTCTATGTGCAGGCTGGAGCAGCTGAGAATAGTTTCAGCAGGGCTTTGCCTCAAATAAACTGTCAGGGAAAATCTGTTTTCAATATAAGTGTTTCCTGTGAATGCAGGAAATGGCCCTCCACACAAAGCAAGCTTGTGCACTGCCGCACTCCTCTCTCTCTCCACTACAGCCTAATGCACCGTTTGAACCCCAATGTTTTTTTAATAACAAACCATGATAGATGGAAATAGAAGACACTTTTTACTCTACATGAATGCCACTGCAATAGTGCATGAAGTTTCAGATCTATATAAACATATATAAGACATCTATTTAAAACATGTCTAGAAGATGTTTCTGTACTTGCATCTAAGATGTCACAGAAATTTTATATTAACTACAAACACAGGCCCAGTTAAAGGATGGAAAAGTAGGAGGGAGTACAATATTCGTCCTGTTTGTTTTAACACATGGTGACAAAGATCACAACCTAAATGTGACATCTATATTCTTCTTAAAACCACTGCTTGATCCACTGATCCAAAAATCCCTGAACCAGAGTATCCTGAGTCCTTATTTCTGATCTGAAAACCAGCAGTGTAACACAATATTTCCCAGGGGACACATTGTCGTCACACCCACCACATACCACAACAGGCTTCAAGGCTGTGGGCTCAGCTCAGGAGATGTGACAGGAATCAAAGAGGCCTTTCCTGCTACTTTAATCAGAAGCCAGTACTTAATTGTGCAGACCCCAAAATCTGCTATGCTAGTCAGGAATTCATCAGAAGTCAAGGTTGGATGACCTGACTTTTTAACTGTACAGATACCAACTCATAAGGTAAAGCAAATAGTTTTAGCATTTTAAACTTGCTTTTATATATTTTTTGCATGTTTAATTGTAAAAAATGTTTAAAATCTGTTTATTACTTAACTTTATCTGAAAGTCACAGCTAGATGAACATCACAGTGAATGTGCTGTATAAAAGTTGGATTCACTTAAAGAAGTAAATGTATTTGGCTGAGAGACACAGACCATTACCACAGCAGTTTTGCCTGAACAATAAGCAGTTCACATTAATGATCCTTCTCTCTCACATTTAGCTTTATGACTTATTGCACTTTGTTGAGTAGCTAACCCCAAGGTCAGACCTTTGAGCACAGATGCGACCTGGCTCTGTTCTTCCACATATTCACTTTGGTTCAGTGTTGTCATGGCTCAAAGATAGATCAGTGGATGTGTAGTGGAGGCTTTATGTTTCAAAATAAAGCCTGTAAATATATGTGTTAAACTCTGCACATGGACACATTTTTCAGGGGGTAGTAAATCCTGTGAATAGTATGCAGCATGCAGCTAATGACCTTTTCAAGAAGCTATGCAGAGTTTATTCTATACATATATACATATTAATCTAAGTACTACCTAATGTTACAAATGCGAGAACACCAGCTGACAAATTCTCTTCAACACTATGTGAGCACTAAGTGACCCAGTGAGTCTGGGCACAGGATCAGCTACGGACAGTGAACATCAATACAACACAGGTTTTTTTTTTTACTAACACAGATCTGTCTACAGTTGTTTGCCCATAAATAGCACATGCCTCTTTTTCACTGTGATGTCTGTCTTTAGTTAGACAAAACTACAGTTTACAACATCAACCATGCAGAGAGACTTGCATCCTGCAACACCTCCATCAATATTATTTGTCTATGCTCTGTTGTCCTACACACTCTCTATGTCAGAGCTGCAATGTGAGGATGTGCAATGTTTTAAGAAATGTGACAAGAAGTAGATTGAATGTACTTGGGAAGTGTTTTTAAGACAGCTCACATTGCCTGGCTGTAAACGGAGAGTGGTGTTGGAGTGCAATGGTCCGGTGTAGACTGTTGCTTTGCTTCTTGGATCATTAGGCTCATGGACACCAGCCAGCCTGGACCTTGAGAAATTATTTTGTGCCGAGATGCTGTGTGGAATAATTTTACAAAGAGAAGCAGGTAAGAGTGTGCCTCTGGACATGCTTTATCAGTGTGTGAAGGGCCTGATTTACATACATCACCTGCAGTCTTATTCCCGAATACATTGCACATGAAGAGATTTCAGAAACACTTTCCTACATGGAAAATGAGGCACACTGAGACCTCTCACTAGAGACTTTTTCCAACTGAGATTTAAAATGCATGAGTGTGTATGCCTATGTGCATATGTGATGTTTGTATGTAATGTGTATCCTCATGACCATTCCTATTCATATGTGTCATGCCTCCATCTGGTTCCTTCTCTCTGAACACATGTCAGGTAGGTCAGTCCCGAGTAACACAATACAGGCACAGATGATGCACTTTTACATGGGTCTAACCTGACATTTATCTGATTCTCCACACCAGGTCAAGGGACT
>OMLM01020821.1:101926-122148 GCA_900302695.1 Helostoma temminkii | reverse complement strand
TCAATGGAAAACAAATACATCCAGCACTACTCTATGCTTACTTAAAAAGTACTTTCAGTTCATGATAAATGACTAGACCTACTAATGACAAGAATAAAAGTCCATAGATATTTAACTTAAAAATAACAGATACTTTAAAAAATTGCATTTGCAGAAAGCCTTGCAGGCTTATTGTGGAGAGGAGTGGGCACAAAAACAGAGCATCAGTATAATTAAAATAAAGATATCACTTAAAAAAATAACAATAATAATAATAATATTATTAAAATAGAAGCACTAAAAAATTCAAATATCAACTTTTACGACAGTGTTCGCTCCCTCTCAGGCTCTCATCTGTAGCTTTGGCTTGTTGGAGTTTTGGAACCTGTACTTACTGGCTCATTGACATCAGATAACAAACTAGTAAACCCTGAGAATTCAGACACAGGCGTGCGTATCCTGTGATCCACCTCCCCGCTAGAGTCAGTGCCATAAGACAAACCATGGCTGTCCGACTTGAACTGGGAGCCAAAGGCCTGGGCAAAGTTTTCTATCTGGTAGGAGGGCTTGGAGTCCAGAGAGGCCAAATCCTGTGAAGGGACCAGAGGGTAGACCGCTGTGCCGTTTTTGGCCGGTGGCTGGTCTTTCTGGCTGCTCAGGTCAGATGGGCTGATCTGGTAGGAGGAAGGGGGGGTTGAGGAGTGCTGCTTCTCCATCTGGTCGGTGAGCTCCTGAGAAGGAGTGAGCTGCTGGTGTGGGGAGGGGTCCAGGCTGCTCAGGTGGAAGCTGTGCTGTGGAGAGGAGCCCGTCAGCATTGCAAAGTGAGACTTTGGCACAGAGGAGGGCAGCGAAGGCGAAGCAACCGACTGGCCAAACCCGCACTCCAGCGGAGACGTAGTGTAGATGTTCTTGTCGGCATAGAGGGGATTGCCTAAGTGGGAACTGGTGAACGGTCCTGAGGATGGAGGCCCGGGGCCCAGGGGGAAGCTGACACTGTGGCTGGTGCGCTCCAAAGCCTGCAGCAGAAAGCGGGAGTACTCGTGCATCATGACAGTCTTGTCTCCTGATGGACTGGGGGTGTTCTGCCCAATGTTAGAACCATCAGCTGAGGCGGTGTTCAGCTCCACATGCTGGTCACCGATGTCAAAGTGAACATCATGGTGTGAGCCGTCAGGTTTCTGGGTGTAGTGGTCGAGGAGGCTCTGAAGCACCTCGTCTGGGATCCCTGCCTTCTCGAGGCTCAGAGACGCGTCACTATCCATCACGCCAGAAACAACACCCTGGATGATAGATGGCTGAGAGGTCAAATGAACATCAACATCATATTCACTGCTGACTCCTCCGGTCACTGCCGGCCCTGTCGAGCTGGCATTGTTTGCTGCATGAAGGTAACGTCTCTTCTTCACAAACTGCATGGCATCATCATAGTTGCTGCTGGTGCTAACCTTGGCTCCATTACCCTGCATAAGGCCAAATCCATCCATTACCCCACTCTGCTCCAATGGGCCTGATTTTTCCTGCCCCATACCTGCTTTATCCAGGTTCTTACGGTTGGCCTTCTTGAACGCCATCTTCGGAGCTCTTCCGTGGTGACCCTGTTGCACACTGGGTCCTGGTTCAGTAGAGGATGACACAATTTGATTCTCTGCAGAGTATTCATGGATGCTGTACCCTCCAGATATTGCACCATGAATGTTCTGTACCCTTACTCCTCCTCCATCCCCCTTCTTCTTTTTATGCTCCCCTCCTTCTCCAAAATTTCTGGACTTCCCCTTTTTTCTCCCAGCGTTCCCAGCATTTCCCTGAGTGATTCCATAGCTGCCATGTTCCAGGTCAACACAACCTAAGTCCATCATTCCGGGATCGAGCCCCTTCTTTACGGCTTCTCCACAGGTTCTCTTGTGCTTAAGCAATCTATCTGTCCTAGAAAAATACTGAAAAGAACAAACACAAATGTCTTTAAAACAAATGATATAAACTTATTTTAAAGCAACAAATAAACAGTATAAAGTCTCAATCAAAAGTCAGTAAAGAGGAGGATATAATAACCTGTTGGCAAGTCTCACATCTGTACGGCTTTTCTCCACTGTGTGTCCTCTTGTGTCTCTCCATGTGGTACTTCTGAATGAAACGCATGTTACACTGGTCGCAGCTGAATGGTTTCTCTCCTGTAATGACAAAGAGCACAGCTCAATATTAGTCATCTTCCAGTTCAGTGGAAACAAGGTGACTCAAATGTTGCATCAGGTTTCTTGAGAAGGCGGTTGATGTTAAAGCACTTACCACTGTGGATTTTCTCGTGCCGCTGGAGAAGATACTTCTGAATGAAGCTCATGTTGCACTGACTGCATCTGAAGGGTCTTTCACCTGAAATAAAACCAGAGAATTGTACTATTACAACGAGGTCTCAACCCAGAGGGTCTTTACCACTCCTTGACTGGAAATCTTAGATTAACAAAACAGTGGTAAAATAACACCAGCACCTGCACAATGTAATGCAATTCAATGCTATAAGCACTGGAGTATATTCTAATAAGGATTTCTGGATTATTGTTTCACACAGGTGCCAAGTTCTTTAGGCCACAGTTAACCTAACACTAGACACAGCAAAACAAGTATATATTGCAATGCTCTTGCAACAGATTGCATTGTATTTCACAGGTGTTCGTGCCATTGGTTTCACCTCTTCGTGAAATACCATCTTTTATTCTCTTGAGGTTGCCAAAGGGAGAACAGCCCACAGACGTGTATGAAAAATTAAAATCCATTATTTTTATATTTGGTGAAAGAAGCCATGAAAATAACACTAACTAAAATGCTCCATTTATAAGAGATATACACATATTCAATATGGACCTCTAAATTACCTAAATAAAGTAGATTCATTATAAATTATCTGTGGTACTTGGCAGTCACTTAGCATTTTTGAGATAACACCAACTGTTATTCTGATACATTACACAAATGAAAACAATGAGATTAAATAAAGAAAACAACAGTGACTCTGCAAAGAGAACATAAGGTAAACTTGTAACCAATAGTACACGTCAGTTTCTAATTGACTACAATTCAGAAAGAACAAACTTCTTTAATGTTAACATAACAGTGATGCTCAAGGTGTGGAATCATTTTAAAAGAGCTTTTATTATGGCCTTATTTAACAATTTTTTTTATAATAAATTAGTTTATTTTGAACATATGACATTTAATTCACCAAACCTTTAGATTTGTTTAAATCCATCTTTCCAAACACCCCAGATTCCCTTTTTTCCACCAGCAGCTGTTCCAAAAGCTATTAACATAAAATCTCCATTATTCACTCTGGCTGAACGTGTGGCCTCTACGTTCATCAATAGCCAAGACAAACAAATGAATAATGCTAATTCTCTTGCACTGCAGGATTGACAAAGAAACTGCAGTCAATGGAGATGTATAAAGTGTAAAACAGTAGCTGTACTGTGGCCTTTGAAGAGAAGTCAGATCTTGAATGGAAAGGGGAAGAATCTGCTGTTGCACAATTGAGACATAAACAGGATGTTCCAGAATAGTAGGACTTTTTTCAAGTGTTGTTGCTGGAGGTAGTTAGGTTAGCGTCAGCTGAGTAGGAAGTGTTCAGCTTCACTATGAAGGATTAGTCAGTGTTTAAAGCAGTCTTCCACTTTCCTGCTTTGCTCCTCACCTGGCTATAGACGTTATCTGCTGCTAAATGTTAAGAATACTTCCCATAGAAATGAATGGGCAGCATTCATGCAGTAAAGTTATGTTGTTGCACTTTTGCTGCTACTATCTAACTCTAAATAACCAGCTAACTGGCCAAGTTATGTTATTATTGCATTACCCACTTACAGTCAGATTCATAAGTAATGGAACAAAGATATGTTTTTTTTTTGTCCTCGACCACATTAAATGTGAAAAGGTTGAAGTCAAAAAACTTTTAGCTTTAATTTAATGGGTTTAACAGAAGTGTGACATTAACCATTCAGGAATTACATAATTGGGAGGCTCGTAAATAATGGAACATACTAACATAACTACAAACATAACGACTTCCTCTAATACTTGGATGAAAATCCTTTGACTGTATGCA
This sequence comes from Helostoma temminkii, assembly GCA_900302695.1. Lineage (NCBI taxonomy): Eukaryota > Metazoa > Chordata > Actinopteri > Anabantiformes > Helostomatidae > Helostoma > Helostoma temminkii. The sequence continues at coordinate 118,082 of OMLM01020821.1, read as the reverse complement.
GCCTGGCCAAATGCTGCATTTCCTCCCATCAGGTGACGGACTTGACCACCCTTACGAAAAATAAGTATATTCAAATATACTATTACTAAACTTTTAACTAAACTTTCAGTATACTTTTTAGTACGGATGTAAACTGAAAAGTGGGCCAATTTGGTCCCAAGAAGAGTTAAAATGGTATACTGGCAAGTATACTAGAAGTAAATAGAGGTATACTTACTATACTTTAAGTATACTCCAAGTATACTTATGTATTTATGTAAAATAAACTTTAAGAATACTACTTTTTTGTAAGGGCAGTGAAGAATATCCCCGTTCTTTGCCTTGTTAAAGCTTTCGCAGTATGTTTTGGGTCATCATCCATCTACGATGTGAAATTGTGACGCATCAGTTTTACAGCATTTGGCTAAAACTAAGCAGAGAGTATAGCCCTTCATACACTTCAGAATTGATCCTGACACTTCATCGATACCAGTGACTGAGTCGACCTGGCAGCTATACAAGCCCATGCCATAACAGTGCCTCCATGATGCATGACAGATGTCGTGGTATGCTGTTCTTTTCCTTCACCATACAAGTTAATTTTGTTTTCAGTCCAAAGACCGATCAGGCTCTTCAATTGTTTTCTGGCAAAGTCTAATCTGGCCTTTCTGCTCTTGAGCATTGCCAGTGTTTTGCACTTGATTGTGAAGTGGCTGTATTAACATTCTCTTGACAGTAAACATGGCATGCCTAAATTTTCAAGTGTTCTTGACTTCACTAGATTTTGGAAAAGAGTTCTTCTTCACCATGGACAGAATTTTGTGGTCATGCACTTCAGTTGTCATCTGTGGTCTTCCAGATCTTTTGCTGAGCTGCCAGTTAGTTCCTTCTTTTTAAGGATGTTCCAAACTGTTGTATTTGCCACTCCCAACGTTTTTACATTTACATTTATTTGGCAGACCCTTTTAACCAAAGCGACTTACAAGGGTACAAAACAAGCAAAACTCTAAGTCAAGGAGAAAAAAATAAAGCAAAGCACTATCATCTATCTTAAATATAAGAAAGTGCATTTTAAGTGCAAAGAAAGTCACGGAAAAGTTCTGTCTTCAGAACTTTTTTGCTGACTCTGTGATGACTTTATTGTATTTTTTCAGCCTAATGATGGCCTACTTCACTTCAACAGCTCTTTGGACCTCAAGTTCCACTGAACAGGTATCAAATGCAAACGTAATACTCCACCTCCAGGTTTTTATCTGCTTGATTAGTCAGGGATTAATGAGAAACAGGCCACCCCTGATCATACAACTGCTGTCAACTATTTGTTTTGCAGGAGATATTTTAACCATCAGAAATTCCCAAGCTTTTCAACTTGGAATTACCTGTGGGAGGTTGACATGAATGTTTATCAACCCCTTGGCCTTTTATGATAATGGTCTCAATAACAAAATATGAATGCAACTTTATACGTGCGTACTGGATTTCATGTTTTGAGTGTTTTGAGTTTTGTGTTTTGAGTTTACCAGAACTGTACTTCATCCCAAAACTTGTTATTTCATTTTCAATAACATTTTTTTTTTCCAAAACTCTATATAGCAGTAATGATTAGGTTCACTATCTTCAGCTGGGGCACTGATGAAATAATTTCCTTCTTTGTGCCAATACTTGCTATTAATATGCAATAAAATACCTCATAAGCAGTGAGGAAAGCCCTTTGGGGGAAATAAGCACATACCTGTGTGAATGAGTATATGTCTGCGCAGGTGATATGAACTTCTGAAGGATGCAGTGCAGTGATCGCAGATGTGAGGCTTGGTTCCCGGCGACAGGCTACTTCCATCTGCCTCCAGAATCACTGATTGCTGTAGTGTGATATAGGCGAAACACAATCAGTAATGTTGCTTTCGTTCATTTTTTCAGACTTGTTATTTTTTTTAAGTCTGACTTAATTTTTTTTGTATAATTTTGTATAATTCTATTATACATTAGTTATTATTATACAGCTATACATATAAACTATATTATAGTTTAGCACTGGAGCAAATACAAGTATACATTTTATGTGCAAAGACCAAGAAAATTTTTTTACAGCTTATTTTCAGTATTTAACAAAAACTAAAGTATATAGTTTGTTTCAAATATAAAAAAAACAAAAACAAACACTTTAATAATACTTTTCATCTCACACTACGTAATTGCTGATGTACACAATTGGGTTTGGTAAGGATTTAAAATATTACAACTGCATTCACAGATATATAAATATGTAACAGACCTTTGCCTCGCTTCTCTTCTTTCTTGGTTTATCCTCTTGTCCATCACCATTTGACCTTCGACCTTTTTTCCCAGTGGGCTCCTTTCCTAACTGACTCGGCAGCTGTGAGATGACAAAGGGAGAGGGAGAGGGCTGTGAGAGTGAGCAATGACAAGGAAATTACTTGAGTCTAGTCTAAAACCATCACATAAACAAGTCCATGTTTGTTGCTCATACAATCAAACAAAACACTTGGACAATGACTGGTGATTTTCTGTTGGAGACTCGTTGCGCAAGATGTGTTTTTAGAGGGCGTAATAACAATGCCTAAAATTTATGGCCTTTCTGTGGATTAGCAGCCTATAATTCTCAGAGAGCTTTTCATCCACTCTTTTGAGAACCAAATTGTATATCTCACACAGTAAACTAAATATTCGAAATGACTACTCTTCACTAACTAAACTTCAATCACAAACAAAATGTGTTGGCTATTAATGCAGAAGAGAAGAACATGGGTTCCTGATTCCCCCTTTGTGTTTTTTCGCTGCCATATGGAGGTTGAAAAGGCAAGTGTGGCTGCACCTGCTCTTCTTAAAATGTATTTTTTTAGAGAAACATGACAATGTATACTCAAAATAAAAATCCAATTTTAATTTCAAGATTTTGGCCTGGTGAGTGAAAACCTTCAAAAAACATCACTGTGAGAAGACATGCAACAATTTAGGAGCACACAACAAGAAATAATGAATGTAAGGCTTATTTTGTTAATGAAATTGTCTTAAGCGCAGCTCAGGCAATTAGTCAATTCAATTGATCTCCAGAACATAAATCTCTATCTCTATCTATTTTGATAATAAATTAATCATGACAAATGTTAAAATAAACTTTAAAGCAGTATATTAGACAATTTCTTATCTTTTTTGAAGGATTTTTGAATGAAACAGGCACTTATATTATTTTATTAACAAATTATTATCAATGATTATCTGTTATCCGTTTCCTGGCATATAATAGATCAAACAATTCAATAAATTGAGATAAATCGGTTTAAATAATAGTCGCAGCCCTAATATTAGAAAGAAGTCATCTGAACATGATTGTTTAAAGGCTCCTGATTCTGTAGAAACACTTCACATGAAACTGTGCCCGAGTACACAATTTAAAAATGTGGCACAGTGAGAACAATAATTCACTCACAGTCTTTCCATATACTTGCACTGGGAGCCCTGATGACCTCTGAGGCCTGGCTATTGTCAGGAGAGTGTGGATGTGTGTATTTCTGTTTAAAGGAGCACAAAAGATGTCTGCTCGAACAAGACAGCTGTGTCCTTGCCAAGATATTTTCATTCATGCTGAGGTTGGATAACATCACCCTTCTACCCAGAAAGAGAAGCAGAAGGAGGGAGGGGGGGCTCATTTATACTTTGCTTTTCAAGCTGTCAGTAGATTTACGTCACCTGCACCCGTCTCTCAGGCTCCTCCCTCTCCGGGTTTAAATTATGAGCTGCTTGACAACACAGCAGGGATGCTTTTGGGAACAGACTGACCTAAAATTATTCCAAATGTTGATTGTTTTTTGTTTGTTTGTTTTTTAGCTTCCTGTCTAGGTGTAACATTTAATTCTGTTCAGGCTGCGTTCACACACCACAGTAGTAATCGCTGTAACATGTAAAGGGTTGGATTGTAATTAATGCCCATTTAGCCAATGAATAATTGTTTATGTGGTTCCAAGTAGTGAAATAAATGTCCCCAAGAGAAAGACATGAGCTACATCATCAACAGACTGCCACCAGATAACAGTCAAAGTCAGTGTTTTGAATTAGATCTGAACTGATTAGATATTAAAATGATTATCTTTGTCTTCTGGGCAGTTGGAAAACACGTAAACTGTGAAACATTGTATATGAAATGATTAATATTTAATAGTTAACTTAATCATTAGCTGCAGCTTTACTTCAGTGTTGATTTGTCTGACCAACAGCCAAAACCCCATTTAGCTTAAAATCAATAATTGATATTGATTTATTATAACTGACTATTATTTCCCCTCTCAACTCAAGTTATGGATGAAAGGTAATTTGGGGAATCACACCCACTTCATAGATTCGGAATAAGTGAACCTCCCTGCCACATGTTCTCCCCAGCCATCAGTACTCACGTTGCCCATGTTGAGGTCATGCACCAGCAGACTCTGGTTGTTACTAACTGTCACCTCCAACAGCTCTGCGCTCCTTCCCAGACCTCCGGGATAGAGCGGCAGGCGATAGTCATGTTCTGACAGCTTCTCCTGCTTGATACCCATAGCATGAACATATTCTCCCGCCCCGGCACAGCCCAGGCTGCTACCCTGAGTGCCCATGCTGCAGTCAGGCGAATCACGCTCCTTCTTCAGGATCATTTCTTGTGGCGGAAGGTCCTGCATGACAGAGTGGGTAGCCAGGCGGGTGAAGCTGGTCACCGGGGGGAGGTGGCTGAACATAATCATGCCAGAGCTGAAATTGGACTCCATGGTCCCACTGGAGCGCAGGAACTCATTGCCGATTTTGTCTTGAATGATGTTCATAGTGAAGGCCGGCAGGCAGGAACACTATGGTGTGGCAATCAGTGTCATCCTATGAAGAAAACAATTAACGGGTTATTGTACAGTATAGTTTTTTTAAGCAGACATAAGTGAGTGGCAACAAATCTGTGAGGACACAAACACATGACAGATAATTGGAGGCAGTTAAGCTCTGTCTTCAGGAATCCGTGTCACAGCCTCTGATCTCACAACCGGGCCCTGAGATGGATAAAAACTGGCAGTTTGTGGGTCAACAAAAGGCTGCAGTCTGGCACAATGACATGTGGAAACTGGCAAAAACACTGGAGCTTTGTACTGTAAAAAAAAATGTCTGTGTTGGTTACAGCTTGCATTATTTTACAGACTAAAAAGGTCATTGTGACTGCAGTGCCAGACACAACATGAGATGAGGAATGAGAGTACTGATGTTGTGTGTTAATCTGTTTGATGGGCCTGTCTGACCCAGTCATCCTATTTGTATGAGCTTATCTGCCAATGAGTGTGCACACAGACTGCATTAGAAAGACTGCAGGCGTAATTATGTGGCTGCTGCATAAACGAATCAGATTAATGTTCTGTAGCGTTTAATGCAGATTGTTTATGTCCTGATATGACAGGTTCATATTTAAAGGAAATGCAATTAGCTGGGACAAAATATCATTTCTGGGGGTGACTAAGTGTTGGGGAGGCATCTATATGAAATTTACTAGTCACGTTCAAGTCAAAGTCACGATTATACGTTTTTAATCACACTGGGCTCTGTGTGAGCCAGATGTCCTCAGCTAGCAGCAAGAACCTACTCAGCTAACACAAAGCCAACTTTTTCAAATTACACCAAACCTCATTTACTTCATCTGAGCTTTCTCAAACCGGGACAAACAATACATCGATAACCCCGTGCCCCGTGTGCAGTCACACAAACTACCCAGCTTGTTAGCTATGCAATTAGCAGCCGAGCTAACCATTTGGCTAAGCAGTCTTGCGGGGCCCTTCTTCTTCTTTGTGAAGCCGATCAAGCAATAATTAATATGGCCCTGCGATAACAGCGGCGGATCTGCGCTGATCACCAACAAAACCGAGCAAACGTGAGCAGAAACTCAGCTGAAGCCCGAGGAAAGTCGGCGCTTATGAAGCGTGTGGATAAAGTTAGCTGGCACTTTTTTAGTTGAAATTAAAGACTGGTGATTGAGAGCAGACGTTACCACACAGAGGCGTTACTAGACAAACAAAATCTGCGAGCTAGAAAATGATCGAGGACCAGTGTTGATGTGAGCCAAACTAACACAACAATAAAGACCGCCTTACGCTGTAGTTTCACAATTAGTCCTGCTCGTTTTGTCCAAGTTGTTGCTTTCGTTTCCTGGACAGTGAAGCGGCCGTAAGTGATGGAGCGACAACACAGGCATGACCCATAACAAACGGCCCACACAACTCCAGCAACAATGATGCTCCGACTAGCCGAGACGGCTAACTTAGCAGCTAACTAGCGGTAACGTTAGTGCAATGCGCTTTGTTGTCTGTCCCGTACAAGAAGTTTAACTACCACAAAAACCGAGTCCAGTTTGACTTTAAGAGTTTCTCTTACCGGTGCAGGACCATGACCTGCTGTCTGGGCTCGCGTAGTTCACCCTGAGCTGTCCGTTTTAATATTTAAAGCCAAAACATTGTTCTCCCGCAGCTGCTGGGTTCTTCCATCTTGGCTCGGCGCAGAGGATTCTGGATCCTGCAGGCGTCCCGAGGAGAGACACAAAAACTAAACCCTCACCATGTGTCCCCTGTGAAAAGAGCACAGCAGCAAATGGTTATAAATAGTACTCCTTTACCAATTATGCATTTAATGCACACTGTTGTACTGCGCAGGTATATATATGACTTGGTGAATAAAAATGTGGGACTACACGTGCACGATCTTCAGTTGTTAAAAAAAAACAGGGGAAAAAAAAAAGAAACACACAAAGAGCCTTAAATCCCAAAGAGAATTTAGAGTTTCAAAGTGCGAAATGAAGCTGGATTGATTACTGAATTTGAAAAAAAAGGTCATTTAGTACATCTTTTTTAAAAGTCACCTCCAGTTGCGCTTATAAAACATCTTTAATTACTACGTTTTACGCATAAATTGTGTCTCGTGTGGTTTTTTTTTTCATTAAATAAAATTCTATTTAACTTGTCTCAAAGGAAAACACAGTACACAAATATTACAATAACGTAATACAGTAATAATTCTCTGTGTTATTACAAGAATAGAAATTTGTGTTAAACCATATTCAAACTGTTTGAGCAGAGCTTTCTACTTTCAGAGTCATTGTACAGAGGAATAGCTGACTTCCTGTAGCTCTACTTGTCATAGTGGAGCTAGAGAAGCCTCTGACTAAAGCGTCTTAGTTTTGATGTGTAGGTAAACCAGTTCCTGTCCTGTTAGCGTTTGTCTTTCTACCGATTTAGCGTTATTTAAAAATGAATGAGAGGAAATTAAAAATCCTTGAAAACTAGTGAATAAAGACCACAAAATTTCAATGGCTGAGGTTTTCAATCAACAGAGCGAATGTCGGGCCAGCATTGAGATGATGATGATGATAGATGTGCATAGAAGTGAACCTCTTAGATCTGCCGCATGAATGACTATATATACATGTAAAAGCACATCAGAGTCAGGCCTCACTTTCCCACTGCTAATCGCCTTTGCAAATGAACCAATTAATTCAGAAAATAGGACATAATTGATATGCAAACCGTAGAGTAATGCAAAAAAGGTCAGCAAGTTCATTTTGATGTCCCTGATCTTTTCATATCTCCATGTTGACAAACATCACGGCTGACATGTGAAGCGTTTAAATATGGATGAAGGTGTGATGATGGCTGCCTGATGAACAGAATCAGTTGATCAGTGATCAGTGTTTGAGAAGTGTAGTTCATTTTCCTTTGTTATAGTAACCGATAAGAAACAATAATCAAGTCATACTCTTAGTTTTACAACATCAGGGCAACAACAATAACAAGGAACTGCACTGCTGTACTGTAACATTTGTTGTCTTACTTATTTTCAACAAGTTTGGACATGTAGTAAAATCCAGGAAAGCCTGAGCCCAACCACATCACATCCTCTACATGTGGTGTTAGTTTCACCTTCTGAATCTTATCTGTCAGTCTAAACTGGCAAATATAAATGTCACTGTACGGTCTGACTCCACTCTCTATCAGCTGCTGCCATCAGGAGGGTTGGGGACATTAAGATCAGAGACATTATGACTCTTCCACTCTGAACGGTGCACTCTGCCCTCACCGCAGAAGGGACAGAGGATCATGTCTGTACCTGCCTGTACCTGCACATCACGGCTATAAAAGATGAACTGGAAATCCAGTATTTTCATTTGTGTATCATATGGCAGAGATGATTATCATTTCCAACTCCTCATTAATAATTCAGCCAGTGCAGCATGTCTTTGTTCTCTTTCTCTCCTCCCCTGAATCTATTCCAACCTCACACACAATAAATTCAGAGTTGAATTTCCTTCCTTATCAAATTAAGGAAGCCAAGAAAACTGTCAACAGTGGAGAGCCAAGGTTTGGTGATCGCCTGTGTTGTGTTGATTTGGATTCCTCTTGCTGGGAAAGCCTGATGCCTCCACATAACAGATGGCGTTCCTGGCCGGCTACTCTCTAATCCTCAATTGTCAGGAAATCAAGGACATATATGAGTTCCCTCTATTGAGATCCAAGTCCCTTGAGAGTTCTTAGAAACCTGTGTAGTGGTGTGATTGTGTCTAAAATGTAGACAATAATATTTGGTGTATTGGCCCTAATAGATCTAAGATGACCAGCTATCACAAAGAAACATAAAGCAACAATAGAGACATACTAAACATCAAGAAAGCAACTGCTAAGAGATAACAACACAAACAAGTGACAAAATGACAAAATGATGGAAGAAGATGCGAAACAGTTCCAAAAACACAAAATTGCCTTTGTACCTCAGGAGCAGGTTGTGGTTTAAAACGTGCTGTTCTTTGAATCACCACACGGCACCTAATCCCTGAAGTGCAGAGCACAATGCGGCTCAAGTTACTTTCAAAATCAACAGCTACTGCATGATATTCTTTCCTATTCAGTGAAAACACAAACATTAGCATTAAGAGACCACAGCATTTGCTTTCTGATTGTTTATGTTACCTTTTAGAATAAATGTAGAAAATAACTATAGTTCAAACACCATTTTGTTGGTTCATGCTAGTTTTATCATTTCGGCAGAGATGGTGAAATATCACGTCCATCTATTTTAACATGCTGGGAAACTAAACTTAATGAAAAGTGAGATTTATGACATAGGATGAAACATGCATGGGTAATAAAAAGTGTAATCTTCACCACTGTAAACACATGCCTTTGTGAGATAGAGACAGTCTACGTTTAAGGCCTCTATCTAACACCCACACTGGTGTTTTCACTTATTACAGCTGATTTGATGTCTTTCCAGAATGGTGAGGACATAAGGTATGTTGCAACGGTAAGACACATGCACAGCCAACTGAAAACACCTGTGTGGGTGGCAGGGCCTCTAAAATAGCCTGCAACTCATACACACTTATGTACACATACTCACATGTGGTCATTTGGCATTCGCTTTTATCCAAAGTGCTGGAGCTGGAGAGCAAACTGCTAACCTGCAGTTAGTGAATAATGAGCTTAAACCAGTGAGCCAATACTTATATATTTATAAGTATATATTGATTGCAGCTTAATTAGTACATCTTAAGACTAAAAAGCTAAGCTCAGACTATTTAAGTCAATAAACACCAGATCCTCCTTCACGCAGCTAAGAACAATCATTAACTACTGTATTTTCTTACACTGATAGTTATTATTTTGATGATCTCATTTATATCGTATAGGATAGGCTATATAATAGAAACACACCTCTTTGTAATGCAGTTACAAAATAATTTAATATTCTATCTATTTAAATAGTCTATGGTCTTGAATAGTCTTAATATTATCACTTTGTACAGGACTGTTTAAACTGACTTAGTTTTGTCTGCACCACATAAACTGGTAAGTGAGAGCATGTTATGACTGTTGTTTCCTTATAGTCACTAAATGTGCACTTCATTAATTTAGGCATAACTACTGTTGCGAGGATAAGAGAGGGAATATTAAGGCAAAACCTACTGCATCTCATTTCACATGGACTAGAAGTCTGGGTTTATGGACACATGGAAAAAAATGTGTAAAAAAACAACTTCCTTCACAGAAAATTCCCCTGACTGTTTGTGTAAAACACTGAGACTAGAAGACACTGAATGACTCTGTTTAACATCTGCACTGTGGAAGAACTTGTCACTGATTCCTCAGGCTCTAGTCTTTTTGGTGAGCTTTTAAAATTGTGTGCAAAATTACAGTTCATACCTGTTTTTATTAAACCTGTTCTGTTGTAGTTTAACTAACTAAATAAGTAGACTGAGGCTGACACTTGTGAAAACCAAAATTCTAAATCAGATCACCTCATCACTTATTTATGAAATTCTTAAAATACGCACTTCATCTATAAATTATGTAGTGAACTGATTTTGGATCATGTTTTTTAAGAGTCTGTGACTTTCTCAGAAACTTACTTAATAGGTCTCAACTACCTAACTAAAGGACTGAGCTAAGGCTCAGATGTAAAATGATATCAGTAAATACTGCCTGAGATTGAAATTGTATTTATATTTAATAATAGTACTACACATACTATACAATGTATTCCTCGTGTTCTGTCTTCTTGTTTGTTTGTCTAGATTGAGGACTAAAGACATCCAAGGGCAAACCATCCTTTTTATGATTGTCCTTTGGGAACATGCGTGTCCAGGAAATCCTCTATTGTAGTAAATGTCTAAATCAATACGAAGCCTTTACAGGAAAGAGGAGAAGCACTGATTTAATGTGAAGCTTAAAATAGGCAAAGCCTCAAGACGATATGTAGTAAAATTCTATTTAGAGAAAGAAAACGACACATTTTAAAACTTAGTTTACTGCTACTGTTAATTTACTTTGCGTTATTACTGCGGGTAGAAGAGCTCAGTCTGTTTGCTAGAAACAAATAATTAACGTAGTTTGTCAGCAACCTAACTACTCAGTGCTGCTGATGTTCATGTTCCAGCCTGTATTAAAACAAATATGCATGTAGGTGGTCCGTCCAGTAGATGGCACAGTCTAACATGAAAGCACAAAAGATGCCTCAACCTCACACTTCATCACTCAGTGCTGTTAATCATCGAAGCGAATGAGCTACAGTGTGAAGTCAATGTAGGCAGTTATGACAAATGAATGAATAAATTAATCAGCTAATTCATTGATGCATCAGTTACGCCCTGCGCTGATTAAATTGACTAAATGAACTACATGAAAGAGTAAAATTGCCCACACAATCCATGCTTCTCTCTCTCTCTCTCTTTTTACACACAAACGCAGTCTTGTGTAACTCTCCCCTCCTCTGTCCCTGCCCCCTTTCTTTACTCTCCTCACACACACACACACACGCACACATACACACAATACCCTCTCCATCCATTACAGTCCACCAGAGGCTGTGAATTGTAGACAGCTCCTCGTAGCCCATTTCGCGCCGATGGTGAGCATCACGCCAGTCAGAATGAGTGGAGACTGAGCAGAGCGCACAGGTACAATCTTCTGATATCACGTAAAATAACTGGATGAACTGTGGATGTTTTAAATAGAAGGATAATGTCTGTGCTTTCAAAGCACTGACATACACCTGATTTTTTTCTATTCATAGGCTTTTCGGTGCGCTTAAGTGGCCATGGCGCGTTTTACGCACTGCAGGTAACCGGTGTTTGGGAGCTCACACAAACACAAACATGGATTAGAAAGCAAGTACTTTCCCATTTACTTCAGGTGAGCTCAAATGGCGGCACTTCGTAGAAAATTTGGCGAAGACTATCAGGTGGTTAACACAAATCGGGCCACTACTTTTTCTGTTCCGGTCAAGAAGAAACGCCAGCGCTTCGTGGAGAAGAACGGTCGCTGTAATGTGCAGCACGGAAACCTCGGCGGAGAGACGAGCAGGTACCTCTCTGACCTCTTCACCACTTTGGTAGACCTGAAGTGGAGATGGAACCTGCTTATATTCATCCTAACTTACACCATCGCTTGGTTGGTCATGGCATCTATGTGGTGGATCATCGCTTACATCAGGGGAGATCTCAACCACGGCCACGACTCGTCTTACACCCCCTGCGTGGCCAATGTCTACAACTTCCCCTCGGCTTTTCTTTTTTTCATCGAGACTGAGGCCACCATCGGCTACGGTTACCGGTATATTACAGAGAAATGCCCGGAGGGTATCATACTCTTTTTGTTCCAGTCGCTGCTGGGTTCCATAGTGGACGCTTTTCTCATAGGCTGCATGTTCATAAAAATGTCCCAACCTAAAAAGCGCGCAGAGACGCTCATGTTCAGTCAGGACGCAGTGATTTCACAGCGAGATGGAAAACTGTGCCTCATGTTTCGCGTGGGCAACCTGCGGAACAGCCACATGGTGTCTGCTCAGATAAGGTGCAAACTCATCAAGGTAAGACCCTCTCTCTGTTAGTAAGCCCCTGAAAACAAACTGAAGCCAGAAGTGCAGTTAAAGTTCAGAATATGCCAAACACAAATAAAACAATAAAAACTCACACGACAATCAAGATGCAGCATAATCAACTTATGCAACTTCTATATAAAACTTCCTGCTGTTGCAGTGGAGAGCAACAGCTTATGAATATTTTCAAAGTTTCACATACAGAAGGTCAGTGAAAATTGATAAAACTAGAGAAAAAAGCAAAGAGAAAAAACTGCATTTGCTGACAGTGGAAGGTTACAATTAATCCTTGTTATTGAAAGTTTAATTGTTTGGAGTCCTACTACACAACTAATGCCTTGTTAAACAAAGCAGGCTTATGGAAGCATTATCATAATCCTTCAGGTGCAGGATGGCGAGGACCGGCGGCAGCCAGGTGCACCTCAAAATACTGAGATAACAGTGGGAAACACTGCAGTGTAGCAGGCAACACTCTGTCCAGCCTCAGTTCTTCTTTAGCCGTTGACACCTGGGCAGATTGGTGTGTGTCTGTAAGTGGACGTGGCTGAGAAATGAGCCCCTGAGGAGGACAGCTAGGCTTAGTGAATCCACATTACCACTGATCACCGGAGTCAGTTAAACAGTAAAACAGTAAAACATCAGTCCTGGGAGAAAACATAGATGCATAAAAGGGATTTATGGCAGAAAGAAAAAAATGCATTATTTCTCCTTTTCTTTATGTTATTTTTTGTTTGTTTTATTTCTCTTCCCTGAAACATAAGAGGTGTTACATAGTGTCACAGTGAATGAATACAGCAACAACTCCGAACAGATAGTAAAAGGAGGAGTAATTAGGCTCTCTGCTTGTTATAACATTATAGGTTTGAATCCTCACCAACTTAATGATGAATTTTTGGATTCGGACTGATTTACCTAATGAAGCTCACACTCTGAAATGAAGCAACAATGCAGAAAATTACCACAAACAGTAGCAAGGTCGACTGCCTCCTCTTTTAATTATCATAATCGAGTTTCTTTCAGCCACGTCCATGTTCGGTGTGCAAAATGGGCCATAAAGAAGACAAACAGCATTAGCGCGGTGCTTGGAGCTTGTGTATGTCTGTGTTCTCTTTCTCCTCCGTATGGCCACATTGAGCACAGTGGCCGTCAGCTTAATGATGCATAGAGGCAGAGAGAGGGGCAGGGAGGACCAATCTATTCCACAGTTACAAGCATGGAGGAAGTGAACAGCCCCATAGGCATAACGTACAATCACACATGTCTACGCTGATTTCCCTTGTTGCTCCTGTAATACTGAGCCATAAGCTCTCAGCATCTCAATTAGACTCTCTTCATACCCGCAACACGTGATATTCTGAATTTCTGTTTATCAGTAAACTGGAAATAGTGATAAATAATTTTTAAAAAAACTATGTTTCAAGGAATGACAAAGATGTGGAAAAATCTTTGAAGCTCTGGGTTTTTATATCGTAGAGCCAAAATTCTTTTACCTTTCCTTCTGCACTCCAAGAAAAGCAATCAGTATAAATCCCAAGACCTCTCTGCCATTTCCATCATTTCTTACACACCTCTCTGTATGAAAGACAATAAATACAGCATCCACTGTGTGCTTCTTGGTATTTTACTTTTGCTTCAGGGCTTTGTGGACTATCCTTTCGCTTCAAAGACTCTCTTACAGAGACTGAATCTTTGCAGCAGCTCTGTCAGAGAGCAGTACACAACTGACTCATCCTACATGAACAAAACCATTGTTTAAAAAGAACATACCTCTAGATAGCACATATTGCAACATTAAGAAAAAACTCTGACAGAATCTTCAGTATTTATTTCAATATTGAATGTTTCAGTGCAGTCCCTGTATAGAAATGTTGGTGGTGCTGTTGAACTGCAACCACAAGTCACACATTATTTAAAAAACTCAGACAGTACTGGCAGAGGGCTGTAGAGACAGAAAGAAGAATATAGAGTCTGAGGAAACATTTTTGTAATGAGTGGTCCATCACAAAATTAGTAAATGAACAGCTCTTGAGTAAAATCTAACTAGTTGTGCTAAATCAAAACAAAACTACTTCCTGGCACTGACTCATAATATGAAACATTTAAAACATTTTCTGCATTTGTGTTGTTTTTCTGATTTAAACTTTAAACTAACCCAGCTGTGTTTTAATCATTGGTCTGCATAAAGTATCTGTGAATGTGGTCTAGATGCTTTAATGGCAATGATATCTGTGGATTATATGATTATAATTTCTATCAGCTACCCATTCAGCATCTGTATATTTTAGCCAGTTCACCCTGTGAATAAAATGAACCTGAAGCTTGTGGGCATGTTTAGCATTGAGCACATAATTTACATACAGAGCTCTGACTGAGCACTTATTTAATTGTTTCCATGCATTGCTTTTATTATTCAGTCATATTGAGAAATGAAAACTGTTTTATTATTAATATATGCACCTGTTGTTTTAAGACGGAAAACCTGTGAACATCCTGCTTTAAAGTTTTATCACATAAATTTAACTTTTTCTCTATTTGGATGAAGTTCTTTAAAATGGGAAACATCTACTTGGGTCCGTTTCTTGAGTGAATCAAAGCAAGGATGATTGATTGTCTGAGTGCATTGAGTGTTGTCCCGACACATCAAAAGAACATTTACACAAAGTTGAACTGTTCTCACACTGTGTATCTTAATAGCGGTGGGTTACAGCAGCATGTTTCTCAAGGTTGGTACCTGTGAAAATCAATTAAGGACACTTGGCTCCACCTGTTTTACTATTTTTTTCAACGTGCTATGTTATTAATTTGAATGGCCACACTCAAACACAGAGTGAAAAGCCAGCTGTCATAGAGTAGAGAGATATGTAATATCATTTAGATCTGTAATGGGGCATAACAGTGCATGTTTTCAAGCAGTCTTTGCTGGACAGTATTTATTTTGTTGCAACAAAAGTGGTAATAAAATTGAAAAAGGGAGCTAAGGATGAGTTTGAAAGGATGACTCCTTTCTGAATCTGCACAACTGGCAAGTCACTTTAGTAAGTGGGTGTTGATGTTGGATTGTGTTCGTAAGGGTTCAGAAAGCTGAATATATTCTCTGCGACTGTGTTTTTGTTTTGTGTGAGTTCAGCAAACCACATTCTTGTCTTGTGTATTGCATTGGCACTTTAGGCCTCTGGCCACTTTAGTGTACAGTGTAAGAAAGAAGTAGCAACTCTTTCCTAGCCACTGACTATTGGCTAGAGGTAGTCCTCAGGCTATATGCCTACACCCACATACAGAAACCTGGTCTACACTCTGTAATAGTTCTTCCCTGTATTAGCTGGGGCCACGCTGCTCCCTAAGACCTTGCTAAGCTGATGGGTCCCAGTAGCATAGATGCATAGGTGAGGCAGCATTATCACACCTTGTCCAAGTTGCAACATCACTATATGTACTTAAAAATAGCCCCAGTTTGTAGGTTAAACTCTAATGAGGCTGAAAAGACTCATCCCTTTTCGCTGAGCAAATACATGAAAATTAGCAATGATCCACGTCTAAAGCTTAAATCTCTTAGTTGACAAAGCCCATTTGTTGATGCTGCTGTGTTTGGACAGCATGTCGGTATACCAGAGCTCTGCTCAACTGCTGTGGATGATCGCTGGATGACAGCAGAAAGAAGGGAGAAACGGACCAATGGCAGCTGTCATCCAGAGTCCTAACATAAGCAGCTGGGATGCGGCTTTGCAGGGCATCAATGACAGCCTGAGAGAGCATCCTGGTGGAACATTAAAGCTGAAAATATGAATCTGGTGCT
>OMLM01020821.1:83196-93312 GCA_900302695.1 Helostoma temminkii | reverse complement strand
CCGTGACCCCTGCGGGGACTAAGCGGTATAGAAGATGAATGAATGAATATTTTCTACAATATCACACTCATATAAAAGTGCAGATTGATTGAAACCAGTCACTTAGGCCTGAACCCTGAAATACTGGAATAACTCATTAGTAGACAACAGATAACAGCTATCTACAACAGTTTTGATCTTTTTAAAAACTTATTTCAAAATGACCAGTTTCAGACATTATAGTAAAATCTTACTATTTGAACAACAGACTCCTCTGGCGACCCCATTTGGTCACACATTTGATGACACTGAAGTCACAAAATATGGTTCCTTCCCTCATTAAGGGTCAAGAGAGTTTCAATTAGCTGAAATAGTTGAATGGTTATAAAATAGTATTGCCAGTATAGACACAGTATTCTTCCTTTTACTTATGACTAAAAGAGGACAAATGTTGTCAGAGCAAGTATCTCTTTTAATCTGGATTATGATTATATGCATCTAATTATCTCTTCCCTGTGTTTTTGTTCTTCATTTGGTTTTGTTTTACTTTCTTTTCTCCATTTTTATCCTGTCTCTGTCTGTCAGTCTCGTCAGACGCCCGAGGGTGAGTTCCTTCCACTGGACCAGTGTGAGTTAGATGTTGGTTTTGGGACCGGTACTGACCAGCTCTTCCTGGTGTCCCCACTCACCATCTGCCATGAAATCAATCCCAAGAGTCCCTTTTTTGACCTTTCCCAGCGCTCTCTCATGAATGAACAGTTTGAGATTGTCGTTATACTTGAGGGAATCGTGGAGACCACAGGTGAGGAAAACGTTCCTGTCACTCCTTTGAGCTCTCTGTGAATGTGGAAGAGTATATTAATATCAGTAAACACAATATTTCAATCTAAGAGATAAATCAGAACACATGAGCTGTCAACTGAGAACAGAGGTAATCGTGAGCCTGCAGCACATTGGTACTGTAAACCATGGGCAGCTATACTGGCTTACTCTCAGCGACAACATGGCTCTCTGTGTTGCATATTCAACAGAATGGTTCTTCACTAAAGTCTAATACAAATAAATCCACTGGCCTCTTTTCTTTTCAGCTTCTGCTTCTATCTGTCGCCACTAACCCACACTTTGCCACTCATATAGGAGAAACCACAGAGCTGAATAGGCTTAGAGCAGGAAGGAGGGATCAGCAGGGAAGCGTAGAGGCAGGCAGGCAACACGGTCTGTGCTCTGTTGATAATACTATTAAATCATTGTGCAGCCAGAAGTTTAATGTTGCGGTGCTGTGGCACTGAGAACAGCTGAGAAGCAGAGGAGGGAAGCCTAGAAATATCAACTTCAATGGGCCACATATCCTGCATCCTCCTGCTAACACATCCCAGCATATTTTTTATCCCCTCACATCCAGCTGCTGCTGACACAGCTGTTCAGCTTGTTGGTTTTCTCCCCAACATATTCACAATATGTTCTAAACAAACTTGACAGATTGCCATGTATTCACTATGATACTTGTCAATTTTCTACTTTTCTACTGTAATAATAATCACAATCAGAAAAGATAACTCACATACAGTAATGAAACACTGGCATAGACTGGAGACATGGGCTCTACCTGGATCTAATTAAGCCACAAAAAAAATTTGGACTGAGCCTGATGTGGGACTTAGTTTCTTGCAACCACAGGAATGGCACTGACATCTAAAAACAGAACAGGAATATTATCCTGTATCATTGCCAGTGATTGCCGGTGAAATTACTGCAAGTAATTTTAGTCTTCTTCAGAGAGCCCTGCCACCACCTGGCAAGTGTTTGCATAGTTGTGTTGAGGACTTATTTTTATATTCTTTAACTGGTCTGGTTAAATACCCATTAATCCCTGAATGATGAAATTAACTGACATGTCTGCCAGTCTCTACCCAAGCTTCCACTGTGCTGCTATTTACTGCTGATATGTGTGCCTACATTCAGAAGGAATGCAGTCGTTTATAAGACTACATCTAAAAATGTATGTTGGATTCACGCTTGTGATTTAAGCCAAGCCCCCAGGGTGATTAGAAATAAAATCAACTGTGTGTAGATGGACTTCTGTAGGACCTGAATGTTTTGGAGATGAGTGAGTTTGGTTTAGCATCAGGCTATGATATAATAATGTACGTAGAATTTCTAAGAGAGACAGGAGACCAGATACCTACTCTATAGCTAACTGCAGTGTTTAACAAAAGGCACAAGTTGAAGCAGAGCCACTGGATCAGATAAAATATGGACTAAGTGCTTATTGATCACAAAGGACCTCCAACAAGCATCCAAATAACAAGAAAACGATTTTAAAAGAGCTAAGCTCAAATAGTAACATGGGTGTTTTGGATGGTTGCAAACAGT
Organism: Helostoma temminkii; assembly: GCA_900302695.1. Taxonomy (NCBI): domain Eukaryota; kingdom Metazoa; phylum Chordata; class Actinopteri; order Anabantiformes; family Helostomatidae; genus Helostoma; species Helostoma temminkii. The sequence goes on along the minus strand of OMLM01020821.1, from coordinate 90,960 downwards.
TATAAATCTGTATAAACCTGTAGCCACACGGTGTTACTAAGAAATCTTTACTTTCTTTGCTTTTAAATTGTATTATTCAGTATATTATCGTAAATAAATTTGCACACTATCAAAGCTAATGCCAAAGGAGCATAATATCAGTGTGTCAATAAAGACATGTAAAGACAGGACCCATGGCTCCTGCCAATGATGTATTGATGCCACTAAGTGGCTGCTAATTATGTTGATCAGATTTAAACATGCAATTATCACACCCAGCACAAGGCATGCTGATAACAAGCACTATCACCTTCAGAAGCGGCAGAAAATGTGGAAACTACAGGAAGCAATATTAAGAAAACAATCAATGTGTGCCTATGTCCTTTCTCTTATGTCATGTTTCTCTATGTCATTACAACATATTAGAGGCAACATTCTCAGAGCATGAAAACATGAAATGGTAAAAGCAGCTGTTTAGCTGCCTTCCCTGTGGATTTACTGTTGAGACAGTACGTGACTAAATTGAACTATATGGTAGAGTGCACAGGAAGAAGCATGAAGCGTGTTTCCACAAGCAATAAAGAAAGGCAGAGGAGAAAGGGAGATAATGGGAGAGAATGATGCCTTTTCTCATTCTTCCATATCAGCCAATAATTGTTTTGCTGGAGTTAAACCCCATTTATCGGCAGTTATATTAAAATGACTACTCTGTCACTCTTTCATAGGAATGACATGCCAGGCACGGACGTCATATACAGAGGATGAGGTTTTATGGGGTCATCGCTTCCTGCCTGTGATGTCCCTGGAGGAGGGCTTTTTCAGGGTAGACTACTCTCAATTCCACAGCACGTTTGAGGTACCAACACCACCGTATAGTGTCAAGGAGCACGAAGAGAAGAATTCACTACCTTCACCTCTATCTACCCCCACCCCCGCTCTGACTGAGAGCCATGGTGCCCGGCGTGACCGGGTGTTTTCTGTGGATTGCATCAACACTTCAGAGGAAAGGGGCCGTCAGGCAGGAACTGGTGGTCGACTGCCTAGCAAGCTGCAGAGGATGAGTTCCTCCGGGAAGGAGGACCTACAGAGGAAGGTGCTTCTGCTCAGCTCTCAGCACTCTGAGAAGGCCTGCAGCACAGGAGACCTGCCCCTGAAGCTGCAGCGCCTAAGTTCCTCAACTGGTCCTGAGACAGCGAACCGGCTGCAACTCAAGTCTCTCAAGGTAGGATTTGAACCCATGACTCAGTCTACTGGAGACCTGTACCAGCACAGCCTACAGCCCACATTGTCCCCTGCACCAGTCCCAATGCGCAGCCCGTTGCTCTCAGCTGGAGGGAGACCAGAGGACAACCTGCCACCAAAACTACGGAAGATGAACCGCTGAAACCCGCACGGTCCCTGACTACAGCAACAGACAGTAAAGGAGAAGAAATGGGAAAAACAGATGGTTTAGTGAAATTTTATTGATTTGTTTTTTCTTAAGACACAACCTTTACTGGAATTACTGTGAGTTTTGTTTTTCATAGCAGAGGTATTCATATAGGCTTTGCTACACACAAAACAAAAAAAGAAAACCCCACAAACTTCATGCTTTATGCGAACTTGATCATTTCTGCAAGAGATGTGCATGTATACACTAAATTCATCGTTTAATGTATGCACCACTACAGTGCTGTGAAAAAGTATTTGCCACCTTCTTGATTCTTTTTGTTTTTTTGCTAATTTGTCACACTATCAGATCATCAAACTAATTTTGATATTACACAAAGATACACAAAGTAAATACAAATACAAAATGCAGTTTTTAAACGATACTGTCCAAACCTGCATGGGGCTATGTGAAAAAGTAATTGAATGAACGGGTAAATTTTGTATTTACTTGGGTTATCCTTGTGTAATATTAAAATTAGCTTCATGATCTGAATCATTCAAGTGTGACAAATATGCAAAGCAACAAAAAAACAGGACGGTGGCAAACTTTTTCACAGCACTGTATACTAAATAGTTAATTTTAGTTTTATCTAAATAAAAATTATATTGAGATGATAATAAATGCTGTTTGAGCTTTCTCTTCTTTGTGTTTTTATTGTTGCAACACCATACAAGCCTTTGGACTAGCATTTAGATGATGGCCTAATTATGATTTTTTGTCCAGATGTCAGTAGTTTAAGTAATTCAACAGTGCAATGCAATACAGTTTTAACAGGCTGTTAATTTTGTCCCACTTGCAAGCAACAGTTAATGCAGGAACAAAACCATAATTCTTCAGAGCATAAAGTGCATATAAGACAGACAGATTGGAAAATTGAGCCGTAATGCAGATGGCGATATGGACGTTGTTGATTGGAAAACCGAGGGTAATTGCAGTCAGTCCATCATTCCAGATATGTAATATGGTAATGTTGTCACCTAGGCACCATGTGTAGCAAGCACACCCAAAATGTGCACCATGCCTTATCTCAAATAAATATCAAGAGACAAAAGGTTTGTTTTATTTTACTGTCATCTTTGCATTAACAGCAAAATGAAACATATACAGTACAGGACAAGTTACCATAAAGAAGAACCACAGTGTCTTTCCAATGTAAAAGAACAAATAAACTAAATCCAGGCACAAACACACCACACTATACAGATGTAGCTCCACAAAAGTGTCTTCCACCATCACAGGGCCAGTGTATCACAAGTACCAAACCTTAATTTTAACTGCACACACACACAGGCAGGAAAATCAATGGAAAAGGGAGATTGGTCCTGCTTCATCTCCACTTTTGCAGAGACCTTCCCGCTGTCTTTTATATCTGCAGCTTCAATCACTGACTCAGTTTACACACAGTAAGTATTCTTTAGTTTTAGCCACATATCAAGCCTTGAGTGTGGATTTGTACGTTTACTCATTAGACTTGTGGTTTGTCTCTGTTTTCATGCTGTGTATGATTTTACAAATTACCCAACACTGGACAGAAATTGCCTCATTACAATACAGAGACTCAGATACAGATAGCACAGACAGTTAATAATAAAACTGATTATGTTAATTTAGCACAAATTGGGGAGAGACTTATTGTTCACCATGTCTAAATGAATCAGTGAATCATTGCTCTCATTAAATGACCTACTGATTAAACTTATCACTAATATTGAAGTAGCAAGTTGTTTTGTAATTATGCAATTTTGTGTGAATAACCTCATACTTTATTCATTCGCACTCTGGGGATTGTGTTTTTTACAGATAACTGTCAACCACCCAATGTGCAGTTAGTACTGAAACTGGGAGTAGCAATTTCAACACTACCTTGCTCTGTCACATGTGAAATATTATAAAATGTGCACATACAGTCAGCTTTTTACCATGAAAGTGTGTGTGCCAACCTGATGCATACATAAATTGTCTTTAAAATGTATTTGTATTCAGTCCATTCATAAGGGCCTTGCTCCTGGAGGTGACAGAAAACACAATCTGAACTAATGCCAAAAGATATTAAAAGGAGGAGAGCATGGGGGAAAAGTCACAACCTAAAAAAAAAAGTCTTTGGGCAGAACTCCAAGCATTGTGTCTGCTGAACACCAGACAGTATCCAGCCCAGGCAACATATGTCCACACTGGACAACAATAATGTTGTCTTATGTGGACAGTCCACTTCACTAAAGACCACAGTAAATTACAAACAAAAAATATCCAGTATTTCCCATAAAAAGAAAAAATCTTGACACATTCATTTATACAGTACAAAAATAGAAAATGTGTAATTGTCACAGATGAATGACTGGTCCACGGTATTTTTTTCTTTAATACAATGGAGTATAGAACATAATCAGCTGTGCATATATGAAATTTATGCACCAACATATTATCTTGTGCATCATCACTTTGATCTTTCTACATGACCCAAATGTCTCTAGTACTTGATTTGTTAATCAAAAGAGGAGTTTTTTGCTGGTTCTCCTTAGCCCTGGCAACAATCCCTACAATGGAGCATGGTGGTGGTACTATCATGCATCTCAGAGACAGGGACACTGACACTGGGGAGATGGTTAGCCTCTCTTAGCATGACATTGACCTGAAGCAAGGTTCCAGCAAAGATCTGCCAGGAAGAATAGGATGAACTACCCAACTCATGGTGCACAAAGTGTATAGAGTTAGAATTGATGTGAAAAATGATGGGATTCAATACTTTTGAGTCAGAGTTCAATTTTTTTATGGATTTTCTCTGGAAAGTGAACTTGTGTGTGTAAACACTAGAAATGGGCACCAAAATCTGTAGCTTAATACAGTGACTACCGGTATATAGTCAATGTACTAACTTAAAATGCGGATTCAGTCATTCTTTAAATAATTATGCATATTTAAAGTTGGCATTTCTGTACATAGACTTACACAAATACAACATCAAATAGGAAAGAGAGATTCCCTTCATACTGACAATTAGTTTTATACCCAAATGTCATCTTGAGAAGAATAAAGTGGTTTATCTGCTATTAAAATGCAAATATCAACAACACATATTAATTGCTTTTTAATATCCTTTCATTTTCGTTTAGATAAAATGTTTTAGTCATAAAACATTAAAAACCAGGTGTCAATTTTGAAAAGTCTCCTATGTGTATTACACTCCTCTCATATTCTCAGGGAAACTGGCACTATATCAGGTTATTCTGGAATTAATTAGCATTTTTTAATATATATATTTTAACAACAAACGAGTGAATCCTCTCAATTATTTCTGCTGCCACAGATGATAATTTATGGTTACCTAAAATACCGAGAAAATACAATTGCCAAATGCCGCTAAACAAGCAGTCTGAAACTAATGCTAGAAACCTTCCCACAGTGCCACTGGCAGCACTGCCACCTCCTCCACTTATTTAAACCAGTGGGCTGATGAACCCTGATGACACCTTTTTTGTCAGTTTTAGAGACTCAGCTTCTGTCTGGGGTGTTTTCAGAGGGTTTCAGCCTCTGGTATAATCACCCTGACACTGATGTCTCCACAGGTTAAAAATACCTGGAACATGAATACTTAATAACAAGACAGGGCATGGAGAGGTACATCAAAAGTCTGTTTCACTGACTTCTCTGCCCTGTTCTGTCATCCAGTTCAAACCTGTCGCTCACATGTTAATATCAGTTCCTCAAGAAAATCTACAAAATGTGTAAATGGCAACATCAGCCATCTGCAGGCACACAAATATGCAAACAGAACGCTGCCACCTTCGCTGCAACAAACAGATGCAGCGTACGTCAATCAAAAAACAAGCCACTTCTTTCCATCACATTACGAAAGAGGTTCCCAAGGCAACATGGGTACCCTTTTGTCCTGCGGCAACCATACAACACTGTGTATACATATAAGTGTCTGTCTGTGACAGCAGATCATCACTGTGTCCATCGGTCCTCTGTGTAGTCCCCTGTGGTTAAGCAAATTCAAATGCATATAGTATTTGTATGTATGTGAGTAATATCTAGAGTCTCATGTGCAGCACTATGATTTATTCCTCATTCATGTAGAGCAACCCTGTGGGAACTGGAGTAAAAGGAACATAGCAAATAACATCAGCAGTTCTCATCTTTCCGTGTAGCACTTAAATTTCAACTTTTCTGCTGTACAATTAATACAGTCACTGTTGACATGCTTTGAAAATAATGAATGGCTGTCTGCATTGATTTTTCCACGCATACATTATCATAATACTTGCCTTTGGGCGGTGTATGGGGAATGTGTAAATATTGGCTCTTCAAAGCCAAAGTCTGTGACTGGGCTGAAGTGTTGGAATGAATAGTTCATCCCAGTAATCTGAGCATCCTCTGGGGACGTCCCTTTCATTGCTCCACCTAATGTTACCAGCCTAAAGATCAAAGGACCAATCAATACCTTTCCCAGTGCCGCAATCCGACCCATAACCTGCAACGCAATCCTTTGCTCAGAGGTTTGAAAAACCACTTGGCTCTGCAGGGACAGCTGGCGTCAAAGGGGGAATTGGAGGATGGAGATCCATATAAAGCTCAGAGAGAAGTTTGTTGCAAATCAAGCACAATGACCTCATGTCCCCTCACAAGAAATCAATACATGTGAACTCCATTGATTTCAGTGGCACACACAAGAGACTAACAAATGTAGTATTTCTTTCAAAGACATTTATGACACCTCACACAGGATGTGTGTTTTACTTAAATATTTGCTTTGGACATGTCGTGATCAGTTATGTCATTAAACATATGGTATACATTGACACAAAAAAGCTATGTGGTATGTTTTAATTTTTTTTATTGCTGAGGGTTTTTTCATGTGGCCACAAGGAAATGTGTCTAGAAAGAACTAATTCAGAATCGTTTCTTTTGAGATTCAGAGGCTGGTGCCTTTTGTACAAGCGCTGAACCAGTGAACAGTAAGATTTGGAAGATCTGTACAAAATCCTGTCAAATAAAAGATGGTATTCCTATCTCTGTGCAGAATGGTGACAAAAACATTTTCATCCTAGGAAAGTGTCCCATGCGCAAGACAATCCCTGTATGTCAAGATCACACATGGGGAAAGCAGGCCATGTGAGGGGTGCCCTCATATCCAAAAAATATATTTATATTGCAATATCCATTGCAAAACACACAGCAACAAAACTTTAGAAATTTAGAGAATTGGAGAACATATATTTAAGATATTTTCCCTCTAGACTAATTTGGTATATTTGGTAAATTTGGAAAATTTGTTTTTTTTTTGTTTGCTTTTTCATGCATACAGTTCTTGGCCAGCAACAGGCTTGAGCAATGTTGTTGTCTGTTCACAGAACTTAATTGGTGACTGTTTGCAAAACCTGCTCCACTATGAGTTTATTTATTAATTTATTTTGCTGAAGGATGGTGTTGTTCCAGCTGGTGGAGGAATCGGGTGCAGGACCGATGAGTTAAAATACATAGCTGACATATTGGTTTGTGTACATGGCTAATTATTAATGTTATTATGTCACAGGAAAAATTAGTAGGGTGGGGGAAAAGCTCAAGCAAGTCTTTTCAGTCTTAAGGTCAGTTGCAGAGGAATTATAACATGTATTTCCGTTTTTTTTTAAATTTAACAACCATATAATCTTGCTTCAGTGGAGCCTTAGAATAAAATATAAACCCTAACCTTAACCCTAAGCATAATATGGTCATTTTGAAGTCCAACAAAAGGCAAAAGCATATTTGCACAAAGACAGATAATACTCTTTATCTTTTCTACTACCTAAAGCAGTGCCATCCATTAGAGCACGCACAATGCAAGACTACCTGAAGAACATCTGTTTTACTTATTTGAAATAGGGTTGTATAATATTAGACACTAAATTCGTCATGTTCAGCTTCTGATTTATCTCCACATCTGAGTTAGGAGGCAAAATGAGCATTTAAGCATGACAGAAATGTGGTGATATATCAATATACAGCCATAAGAAAAAAATAATAATGATCCTTTTTTCATATTGCCCCAGTGTATATGTTGTTTATGCATTATAGGCATCATTGTAAATGAAATTGCTTTGGTGCATATGCTGCTTGGAATGAATGAACAACCATGTTTCTATTCCTCATCCATCATTTAATCCATTCATTGGAAAGGCATGTAATATAGGGAGTATGAAATGAATGAATGAACGAACGCATGAATGAATGAATGAATGAATGAATGAATGAATGAATGAATACAGTTAGGACCACCTTACCATCTCTGTAACTACCGTGGTTTTAACTCGATAAAAGGGACACCACGCTTCGTACTGATGGTCGTGTCAACGTTTATTCTCGAAGTTGAGCTT